>VZRE01012170.1:167399-232781 GCA_013396775.1 Cephalopterus ornatus
TTGTTCAGACATCAGTCTATTGATATGACTGGTCTTTTTAGCCCTAATAGCATCTAGCAATATTAGATGCTATAGGGACACCATCCATCACGCCTATAACAGTATCAATTAAATGGGAACCTGTGATAAAGTAGTAGTATAACAACTGATCAGTATTGTAAAGCTTCTTATTTTTTTAAAATCTGTTTTATTGAGAGGGTGAGGGAGAATGGCTGAAAACGCATTAGCTTTTTAACTTTTACAGAATAGCTTTTGGAAAAATTTCTATAAGGAAACTCACAAAGAAAGGGCTTTTGGAAAGTCACTTTTTAAAATGTTAATTGAATTCAAGGAAGCAGGAAAAAAATCTTTATATAAACATTGTGACTAGTGTTTCGGCACAAAAAGGTACTGTATTTTTATGAAGTTTATGCCAACTGTTGACATGTACTTATGTGGTTAAATAAAAAAGAGAAAGACAGAAATTGTTCTCATGTTCCTGATGAATGTTACACTTGTCTCTTATGTCTGTAAACTGAAGTTTAATGCAGTTACCACAGCAGATACGATTGAAGCTGAACCTTCAACCAAAAAATGCACAGAAGTGCTTCAGATAATTAATCCAAACCCACCTACCTCTTTCTAGCCTCCTTTTTTATTCAAAATATTGGTGCAGGAGTATGTGAAAAGGCAGGGAGAAAACGTCAAATACTTATTTAGAAAGCAAAGTGAACTTGGAAGGCAGTTCAAAATTATTCTGTTTTTGTTCTAAGTTTCTAAGCTCTAATAATCAAGAGCAAAGCTCTAATACTGGTATAATGAAGAAACATTTGAAAGTTAAAGTTCAAATATGTGCTGTAGTAAAAATGTTCATCGTTTGATGAGGAGGTGACTGTTACTGAGTACACAGCCAGACACTGTAAATTTTCAGCTTGAGATATATTATACTGTCCCTCTCTATAAACTGGTTAAACACAAATAATTATTGTCATCTGATGTTAATATGATAAAATTTAGTTCTGAAAAAATATGAAGTAAAAAGTGCAATATATGATTTTGGAGAAGAAATACGGGAATTCTTGAATTAGGTGTCTCATGTTATGAATTTCTTATTGTCTCAGTAATTTGCTCTCAGTTTCAAAGGAAGGAATTTGAGTTTAAGTAACACAACCTTTTACACATAATACCACCATGTTAAACATTAAACTTATTGCTGCAACTTGAACCAGAAAACACAACTTTGAGATTTCTTAGCTCTCACTGAAGTTGGTTTTCCCTTTGCAAGATCCAAGTCAATAAATGTATAGCACAAGTAAGTTCATCTTTAAATACGTGCTGTCCTTGAAGTAATTTAGGCACAAGACTAGAATACTCACATACCTGAAAACAGTTTGTGTTCCATTTTAGTAACACTGGATCATTGTGCTGGTTTTGGCTTGGGTCTTATGTTTTGGCAGAGCCAAGGCGTGCTGTTACACTGGCAAAGAATTTAGGGGTGCGTTAGAAGACACAGCTGGGACAGGTGATCCCAAATGACCAAAGGGATATCCCAGATGATGTGATATCATGCGTTGTATATAAAGTGGAGGGAAGAAGGAGAAAAGGGATGATGCTTTGGAATGATGCTGTTTGTCTTCCTAAGTAACTGTTAGGTGTGATGGGGCCCTGCTCTACTGGAAATGGCTGAACACCTGCCTGCCCATGGGAAGCAGTGAATTCATCTTTCAGGTTTTTTAGCTTGTGTGCACAGCGTTTACTTTCCCTATTAAACTGTCTTTATCTCAATGCAAGAGCTTTTTAACTTTTACCCTTCTGATCCTCTCCCCAATCCTGCTGGTGAGGGAGTGAGTGAGTGAGTGACTGCTTTGTGGGCAATGTTTGTGAACTGGGGTGAAACTGCCACATTTGTCTGTTGGAATCTGAAGTATTTCTTGCTTTGCATTAAATTTCTTCAGTGCAATGGACACGATTACAATTTGGTATAAAACTTTTGATAATTTTGCAAACTGTAACATTTAGTATGGAGGCCAAATGACGCACTTTCGTGAAACAAAAGTGCTAAGTCCTACTCAGTACTGCCCTGTACTTCATCATATTCGTCTACACCATATAAAAAATGCCCTTGCTTTTGTCTTTTTTGGTAGTTCAGCTGAAACGGTGAAACTGAGTCAGTATCTCTTGGATTGTTATGACTAAGGCATTGAGTTCCACAACACAGGACTTGCTCCAAGTGAAGAAAACTCCTGTAGCAACAGCAGATATGAAAGGAAGAGTATAAACATGGGGTGGTCAGAAATCAGCATTGTTCTGCATGGCAGAACTTCTAAATGAGAGCTGGTCAGCAGGGCAGTGAAACCTCAGAGCTACAATAAATTCTCAGCTGTAGCTGTACAACATAAGTACAAAATCAAAATCCAGTGTTATGACAAACTGTAGCGGAGCTTTAAGCTGACCTCTTAGGTTGGAGCAGAGTAGTAGAAGGATTTACAGGGTTAGGCAGAATCTCCTCCTCAGCAAATTGGCTTGTTTCTGATCTCATGCTGTAATTCTCCATTATTGAAGTAATTCATACAATGCTTGAAGTCGTCAGTTGCTTGAGCGGGTTCATCATGTAGTAGTTCAACAACTTTATTACTTCCTGTTACAGTGTGTATAGAACACTCACTGGCAATACATCATGAGATATGGATAGAAGACACAGAGTGAATGAATAATATTGATTTCATATCTGGCTGAGGACTCAGGCAGGATCCCTGTGGCCAGTCTTCCGTCCTGTCAAGGTTACCAATGTTAAAATTGAGTCATGAATGCAAGCTACACTAGTTTTGTGTGTTTGGTGGGAAGGAGGAGGTCTGTTTTTTTAGCCTGAAGAATATGACAATTTACTGGATTGCATTTAAAGGTGATACTAAGCCTGCAACCGGACAACTTCTGAAGGGAAAACCTCCCTCCTTTTGATGTTCACCTGAAAGGAAACAAATCACTGTAGTTCATTCTTTAGGCTTGACCAAGCTTATTTTAGAAGCCAGTGCACAAATTCTTACTCCCATGACTAATTGCTGTGTTCAAGCACCTGAACAGTATCATCTTTATGTTACTGAGCAACCAGTTGCTCAGCTTCTCTGACTACAAGTCCCTGGAGTGTCTCAGGATGCAGTTAGTAAACGCTATTTGCAGGCAGTTAGTGTTTTGCCATAGACATCTCTGCCTGAGCTCTGCAAAAAAACCTAGCCTCTTCTGAAGTATTGGCTTTTATAGTTTCCGTATTTCTGAAAATCCACCTTTTTTTTCTTTGCAAAAGCAAGTTAGCAAATCCTGAAAATACCTCAGAGTAGGACGTTTCCTATTTTTTTTTCCTGAATTAGCTCTGTGATGGTGTTTGAACTGCTGCCTTGCTTTTCTTTGATTTTTGAATGTTAAAATATAATGCATCTGTGTTTGGAGAAGTTTATCTTCTATTACTTATATTAAAAAAAAAGAGCTAAAGTTAGAATCAAGCTTAATGAATGCATAGGGTAGAAATCTTTGCGTTCCTGGAGTATTTCAAAGGTCATCCAACTCACAAGTTGTATAAAAGCACTATAGATGTTTTCCTGAACCTTGGTTTTCTTTGTTCTAGATCCTTGCTGGATTAAGCTGCAGTTATTGTACTACAGGCTGCTGCATAAAGAATCTTTGATTTGATAGTTTTTAGATACTTTTGTGGTATTACATAATTTAATCATAGAATGGTTTTGCTTGGAAAGGACCTTAAAGAGTATCTGGTTCCAACGCCCTGCCATGGGCAAGGACACCTCCCTCTAGTCCAGGTTGCTCAAAGCCCCATCCAATCTGGCCTTGGAAAATAAAAGGAATAATTATTTTGAGAAGGGATAAATGGAAACAAGATGACCAAAAGTAAGCTGTATTCCACAAGTTCTTTATTCAGAACTTTAAGAGTTTAGTACCCTCAATGCTTACAACGAATGCAATGTTACTTAGCAAGTGGTGCTGTCAGACTCTGTAACTGATTTTGAAACTAGTGAAGTCTTGGCTACTTACCTGAATAATTGCAGGTTTGTTTCATCTATTGGGTTTTTGCCTGAAATAAAATGGGATTGTAAAGATGCCTTTGAATTAGGAGCTTGTGACATGTATTGGCCTTCTTTGAACCCTCGATGTGCAACTGAATGCATATTTGAATTTAGAAAGAAACCTGTTAGCACTGATGGTTTGTTCGGTAAGGTTGTCCTTACACATAATGAAGTAGCGAAGCAATAAAGCTCCAATTGAAATAAATTGAAAAGCATAAATATTTGCCATGTTGAAGTGCAGCAGGACTGCTGAAAGGAAACATGGTTTCAATAAAGTCAGACTATATTTGGAATTACTCTTTTTTTTCTTTTCTTTTTTTCCCCCCTGTATTCTATTTAATTTTATTCTCTTTCACTTTGATGCTGGGAAATGGAATAAAACTTAACAGAATAGACTTGAGAAAAATTGAATAGCTGAAACTGAGAAGGTGTTTATATCTTCCAAACATGACCTGATTTTAATAAATCTGGTCAAAATGTTTGGCTCATGCCAATAAACTAGGTGATGGAAGATGTCCATGTTATTTGGTGTTCCTGTGAAAGGTAGAGTTTTGTCATTCTCTGTTGCTCTGCAATTAATTCATTTATTAATAAGCTAAAAAGAGCCTGGATTATTGCAAGGTTAAACCTGGAGTACACATCATCATCAGGGCCTCACAGAAAGGGTAGTAAGTGCAGCTGGAGTTAAAAAAATAAAAGCACACACTTCATTTTTGTTTGTTTATATCTACTGAAAATTACTTTCTTGGCTCCTAATTCTGTATGCAGCAGATCTCAATTAATTTCTGTGACACAGGTGCTCACCACTGTAAACTACCAAGCACATGCTGCGCTGTAATGGTGGGGGCATATCACAGCTGTGACTGGACCACGCTGTCTTCTGTGTGGTCTTGAACTAGTGCTCTAGTAGGAGCTGGATTAGTTCTTAGTGAGGACTAAGTGTGTTGCTACTACCCTAAGCAGCAAATCCAGATGTGGATTTACTGAAGAATTACTTCTAGCTGCTATGAATCAGAATGCCATCAGTGTTAGGTCATAATGGTTGGTGGTTTGTACAAGTTTCCTGGACTTTGACTGCAATTTAAGAGCACTTTGGACAAATGTTGTGTACTGTGTCATGGTGTAATCCTTCAAAAGACATATAATCTGGTCTCGCTAAAAATGTAACCAAGTAGAAGTGCACAGGAGAGGTACTCTGGACAAAATTAGGGATTATTGGGATTCTTAAGCACTGGGAACACAATGAACAAATTTTAGCACAAAAGAGGTGAAGCAATGGCTTTTCCAAAGTCATAAGTGATTTTGTGTGCCTGCATTCCATGGTGTGCAGTCCTGACACAACTTCCAGAAAAAAAGCATTAGTCAAGTCAGTCACTCAGAACTGGCTACTTAAACTGAAACTTTAACCTCAAGATGTTGTTTAAAAGAAAGGGAGAGAAACTGATGTCCTACAAGTAGCTTACTCCAGGACACATAGAATGGTAGTTACAGTAAATTTAAAAAATGTTTTAAGAAAGAAACAATTAATTTAAAAAAAATTTTCTGATTGTCCATGAGCAATTCTTCAAACTGCTCTTCTGCTTTGAATGTAGGACCAGAGCCTGCTAATTGTTTTTTGCTGCTACATGAAGAATTATACAGTCCTTCCACTCAAAGGCTCCTCTTTTTTTTTCTTTCTGAGACTGATGTTAAAGCACCTTGAGGCAAGTCACTGAAGAAGTAACAGGAGGATGTTGTTCTGCTGTGCTAAGCAGTTCATTTGGAAAGCTTTTGTGAAGAGCTGTGCTTAACGAACATGCAACCTATGCAATCCCCCCTCCTGCTCTGAGATTTTGAATCAGAAGGTGACACGTCTGGTGTTTATAACCACAAAATTGGGAGTGGTTTGTGGTTGGTGAAGTCACTTCAAAGCATTGTTTTTTGCTAGCTCAACTGTTCAGTTTATTTTTATACAGGTGTGCTTTCTGAATTGCTTCCAATCATTTAGACCCTCCTAGACAGCACATGGTTGCTGTTACCTTTGTTGTCAGTGAGGTGAGGCACAGGATCTCTGTTTTCCCTATTACACTGTTTCCCCTTTTCTTCTCCCTTTTTCATTTCCTTATTAACACTGTGCTTCATCCAATGCCTTTGTATTATAGAAAATAGTCCACTCTGTGACCAAAGTGATTTAAATACCATCTGTGCAGAGCAAGCAACTACGATGGAAAGTTACCTGTTCTGTGCTCCCCTATTTACATTCCACAGGTAAGTAACAGTGATGTACTTCTTGATGCTGCTACCGCTCTGTAAATGCCTACACATCCTTCTGGAACTTTCCTCTGCAAATTTGTGACAAGAAAATACAGAAAATATACATGAACGTTTTACTGAATGCTTCACAAATCAGGGCAGTTTCCTCTGCTAAAGTGGCCAAAATGTGAGTAGATATTCTCTGACAACATTACAGATCACACTGTGTTTTGATGGGTCAGATCATACTTGGTAAGAACCAAGCATGAGGGAAATATACAATTTGGAAATGCAACTGAGGGTGAACAGTACAGACACACTTCATCAGTTTCTGGTCTTCCAGTAGCCTTTCAATACTTTCCTTCTTATATAAGGTGACTGTGTGACTGCAGGCTGCCCTTTGCTGTTGTCATCTAAGCTGATAGAGAGTAAGTGAGCAGAGAGACCATTTTAAGGCAAAAGGCAAAGGAGCCAAAATCTCTTACTGGCTCAACTCATTGAATTCTCTCTCTCTATTATTTCTGCACAGTCAGTGTCAGACATCCATTGCAGCAAATCTTTCTGAACATTACCTGTATCCTTGGAGGTAGATCAGTAAATGAACTTCACTGAGCCCTGTGTGATTACCTGATTCACAACTGTGAGAAAAAGGTGAGTGGCAGCACGTGACCAGTAAGGTCCGTCCAAAAGACACAGTCAAAGCTGAGAAGGTGACATAGTGTGCCATGGGCTGCATCCTGACCTGCATAACTTCCATGCCAGGGTTCATTCAGATTTCATCTGTAGTGGGTATCACTGCCAGGGAAGATGCCATTCAAGTGCTACTCCAGTGACTTTAGGGAGATTGCCCTTGCTTATAGCCTACTTTTCCAGCATCCAGGAACCCATTTTTCCTTAGGCTTTGTTTCATGAGTGGTTGGATTCAGTCTCATTACTGGATGAAACTTGATTGCCCATTTACTAGCATGTGTGGTTGATTTTGGAAGGATTTAGAGGAGGTTAAACTAAACTTACCCTGAGGCAGAGATTTTCTACTTCCTCAGGATTACTGAAGTCTAAAACCCACAATCTGTACAAGCTGTAACACCACCTCCCAGTACTATCTGCTGACCGAGAAGGATTGAAGGATTGAAAAACTGAGAGGAAACGTAGCAATCACATTTACTTAGAGAAAAACATTAATAAATTATTATTTTTCATTGATTGTGTAAAAAAATTGATTTAAAAATAAAATGAAGTCCCTAATAAAAAACTTTCAAGCTCCTACCTAATTTCAATGAAATTTGATGAGGAGGTAGAGCTCTAATAGATCGTTTCTTACAGGTTTTGGTGTAACTGGTATACAGGAGGTAGGCAAGAGATCAGTATTACCTCCCACACTGCAAAACCAGCAGAATGCGTTCCTCTGCCCCAATCACAACACTGCTGTCTCTTGTCTGTGCAGATGTAGTGAGATATAGGGAAAATGGGGTTATTATGGCAAAGGAAGGAAAGCGAAGGAGAGCAAGCTTCACTATTCATAGGGATATCAGTGTTTTCCCTTTGGAAAGTTCTTATATTTCAGAGCTTTTTCCCACAGCTCTACACATAGGAGGCAGAGAGAGATGCTTCATTGGAAAGATCAAGATGTCCACAAGATATCTATAAGGCATATTGGTTGCATCAGCTTAATTTTGAGATATTATTTCCATCCTCCTATTCCAGACAAAAAAATCCTTCTCCTGCCTTACATCCAGAGGCTGTGCTCAAGGAGTGTATGCACCTCCCTGCCGCTTTCTTGGCACCTCCCCATATCTCAAGGGCTCAGAGGTGACTGCTGCAGCTGCAGCTCTTGCAGAGCAGCCCTCGCTGAGCAGCGCTGAGTCAGCACAGGTGAGACTAGCACCTGTTGCAGGGAGGAATGTTTGAATGTTACTTGAAGAGCTGTGGATACTCTGGTAAATCATCCTCTGGCCTGTGGAGGCTGCAGTCCTGCTTCCAAAGGCACAGCAAAAAGCCAAATGGGGCTGCAGGTAGGCTCAACCCCAGGTCCTGTAGTCAGGGGTTCTACCCCCGGGATGCAGCCATGTGTCAAGCCATAGGCATCAGAGCAGGCTTGAAAGGCAAACCATGGAGCTGAGGGATTTCTGTGGGTCTGGCGCAGTGCACAGTTTCAAGGGGACTGGGCTGAGGACAACGAGGGTGAGAAGTGTGCATTTGTGTCTCCATTTGACCTGGAGAACCCCACAGCTCTGGAGGAGACAGCGATGTGTGCTTCTCTAGCGTAGTGGGTTTTTTCCTAAGATGTGGTTGAGTTGTATCTTAATCCCTTTATTGTCTGCTGGTAGTTTACTAAGTCAACCAAACTAAAGGGTGAACAAAGTTTTCCAGTTTGTCCCCTTCACCAATGCAAGTGGAAACTGCTGTAAAGAGTGCTGAGCACTTGCAATTGTCCATGAAGCCATTAGGAGGTTTGACTTAAAAACATAAATTTAGACCAGGTGGTGCAAGACAACTCTTCTGTGTCTGTGTGGCTGGAAGGATGGACTTCCTCACAGGGGTGTTGAGAAGATAATTTCATTATGTATCTAATGTAAACTCATGGTGTAATGATGGGTATGAAATAACAATCTAAGGCAGCACATCTGAAAAGTGTGGAGTAAAGAAGGTGTGTGGCCATGCACTGAACGCTTGGACTAAGGTAAACTAATGAAAAAGAATTAATCAGGGTAGTCTATTCCATCTGCTACATAAATCAAGTATACTTTGTGGTAGTAATTATGTTCTGTATTGTATGTCCACATGTAGAAAGAATTAATAAATTAGCTATTACACACAACCTTAATTTTGGCTTGTGCTAGTTTTGGAGGGATTAACTTTGACACATCTGTGGGTTTCCCGGTGTCTGGACATGCATACATGTGCTGTGTGGTCAGAGGGCATGTGCATATCCAAAGAGTGGATCAATGCTGGCTCAGAATTTTCATCCATGGTACCCTCACAATGCTTTGTCCTTGAAGTACATTTTACCAGACGATTATTTTGGAAAGCTTTGACAGTTTGAAATGCTGCCTGCTTTCTGAGTACAAAGCCAGTGTCAGCAGCTCCACAAGCTGCTATTGCTGCCAGAAAGCATGGTCTACTGGCTCTCTGCCTCCACCACCCTCTCCTTTGGTTAGTTGAGGTTTTCGTGCAGCCTCACGGGAAACTGGATGTAGAAACAGGTCAAGATAATACTGCATTGCTGAAATTAAAGCTAATTTAAAGTGCTTCTGCAAATTAGGTGTGGACATGTGCAGCCAAGAGCTGAGAGCTGAAGGTGAGGGAAACATGCATGCTGGAAACCTCTAACAAGCCCTCTAAGAAACTTTCTGTATGTTACAAAGTCATAGCCTAAAGTATGAAGTTGTGAAAAGCGAAGTCTGGTTTTGATGTTGAAGTTGAGCATCTGTGAGGCTAAGCAGTGAGAGGCCGTGAATGTGTCCTGGGTAGAGAACTGATCACAGCTTGAATATCTCACCCCCACCAGCATTTGTGGGCTCTCCTGTTCAAGGAGAGAAATTCCATGTTAAAGCAGCAGATCTTTTTTCCCCATCATTTATAAAATGTTGACTGTTTCTTGAAAATTGTTCAAGCTTATATTCAGGGGTTTTTTTTATTAAGAGGGGAGGGACAGGTGCATGATAAATAAGGTACATGACAAATATAGGTCATGACCTGGGCAGTCACCAGCTTTGAGCGTGCATGCAGAGGTGGAGGGCATGAGCTTGTATTTTAGGGTGTTATCATCTGTGGCTGAGATACCCTGCCTAAGGTAAAGGTTTGTTACTTTTATTTAGCATTCCCTCTGCTCTTCCTCAAATATAAAGAGAAGAAGAAATTCTGTGAGATGTGGAAAAAAAGCCTCAGACTGGAGAAATAGCTGAAAAGCTGGAGAAAAAAGTTATCCCATCTCATGTGTTGTCAATAGTTAACACTGACATAGGTCTGAAAATCCAGGAAGAAATGTAAAGTGATTGAACTGTGCCAAATATGAGAGGAGCAAAGTTCTCATCCTGAGCTCAAATAGCCAGAGATTTGGAAAGAGTCAGGAAGTATGAGAATAAGTCTTTTGGTTCTGGTATACGGTTGTGTTGAATAAGCAGGCTTTGTAATGCTGTAGGTAGGTATCACCCAGAAGGACAGGTACTAGATACAGACTGTCCACCCTGGCACTGGTCAGCTGCGTCTATCTGGGGGCAAAAGTGTTTTAGAATCATAGAATCATTTTTAGGTTGAAAAAGAAGATGAAGATCCTTAAGTCCAGCCACTAATCCAGCACTTCCAAGTCCATCACTAAAGCATGTCCCTAAGCACCAAATCTATGCATCTTTCACATACCTCCAGGGATAGGGACTCCACCACTTTCTTGGGCAGCATGTTCCAATGCTTGACAACCCTGTTGGTGAAGGAATTTTCCTTGCATCCAATCTAAACCTCACCTGGTGCAGAACTGTAGGCTTTTAGCAGTTGTTGGCCTAGGCATTGATGTGTTGAGCATGACTCAGTACTCAGTAGCAGCCCATACGGAGTGGGACAGATCCAGTGTCCTGCTACGCTGGAGGGACATGCAGAGGCCTGAAGGAGTTTCTGGAATCTTGCACATCCAGGACACTTGGCACCTAGAAGACCCGAATTACAGTGGTCTGGTTGAAAGAGCATGTATATGCTAACTAAGATCAGTTTGCTGTCTGGCAGCACAGTGTAGTATCTGGTAATTGATTGGGAATGCAGCTCAAAGCAACAAAGAACTCGGAAATACTGAACTGACTGAATGCACATGGTCAGCTTCAATCTAAGAGTACTTGGGCACGGGCCAAAATAGCTGAGGTTTGTTTTCAGTTCAATGTTTCATATGCTATTATCTCTATATAAGTTCTGTATGTTGGAGCTCTAGAAAATTACTTTTCTTGCCTTTTCATATTCTCTATATATTTTTTGCTCAGGTAATTGCAAAAATATCGCTCATTTCAGTGTAAAAGTTCCTATGTCAATATATTGTTCTTTGTAAGCTGTATAACTAGATGAGATGCTAATATATAACCCAGAAAAGAATTCTCACTTTGTATGGAAATGCAAAAATAATGGAATTCTGCCATTCTGGAAATAGTTGTCTTTGTTTTCTTTGGATTTAGGCTGATTTAAACCCTCTCTTTTCTAAAGTGCTGGCTTACAGCTAGGGACAAGAGGTGAGCCTGAAACCTGCAGCACTGTGATGGTCTTTGACATGATGTTGCTGCTGTGTACAAATAAGGATGGGGCGATTGAAGGGCTGGGAGCGTATCGACTTTGCAGTCAGGGATTTAAAGACTGTAGCTGGCATAAAAGCAGAGACACAAAGGTTTTATCTGAACAGCTCAAATGACAAAAGCAAAGTAGCTGCAGCAGTGCTGGCCCTGAATGTTTAGGCAGATACACCTCTGAGGTGTGGTGGCCTTGATATCCTGCCCAGTCAGATGAAAAGGCACCTCATGTGCCTCTGTACAGCCGTATTTGCATCCATAATATTGCTCTGTCAGTGTGAGAGAGAGCAGAGAGACACCCAGGCACTGCTGAGGTGTGCCATCACCTCCTGCAGCCCCGAGAACAGCGGGGGACATTACAGGACCATGCAGCTCTTGTTTGTATTGTAAGGGAGGCTGGGAAGCACAGCCCTAGCTCCTACCTCCAGACAAGTATATTTCAAAGAAGTTAAAGAAACAGCCTCGAAGCATGCTCAATGTGGTGTAAATCCTTGAAGCAATGCAAGTAAAGAGGAATTCAAAGTGTAGTTAAAGGTCATGCACTTCACTATCAGTACTACAGGAAAATAGAATTAAAAAGGGGCATATAAATAACAAATGCCTATGTCTGGATGAATATATCGGCATTTTGAAAAGGACAAAGGATTCTCCTGCATAATATTTAAAATTTCATATTGCAAATTGATCGAATGAATAAAAATTACATTTTTAGAAGGTCAGAAATTGCTGCAGAAAGGTACCTAATTTTTAAAGTTCAGTAAAGGAATCTGCTTCTTACAGCCATGCTTCTGCTCCATGTTGCCTGGGACTCACTTTCAGTTGAGGAAGCTGAGCTGTGGTGGAACTGACCCTCTTGCTCTGTGGGTTAAGGGGCATCAGTCTGGACGGTGGTCCTTTCTGTATGATTTTCATTAACACAAGTGACTGTGTGAGCTACTTTGGTGAGCCCAGCAAACATCTAGGGAAGTCCATCCCTGTCCTTAGGAAAGGTGAGGGGGAAATTCTGAGCATCTTGTGCAAATCACAGTATATGTGGCAAAGCAAAAATATCAGCTGCAGTGGCTTATAGGATTTTCTGTAGATGTGTGTATGGCGCCCTTTTCCTTCAGCCCTGCGTGAAGCACCTTAGTGACATGCCTGAAGTGTCCCTGTTCTTGCTATTGACACCTCAGTTAATTGCATGCCACCATGTCAAAGTAGTTTCCCTGCACTCCTGCTCTTAGACCTTATCCTCCTGAAGAAAATGTCCCAGGAAATGCAAGAGGATGGGGCTTGAGGGATGGTAGCATAAACTTTTGTAGAAAGGGTAATTGGTAGGATAAAGTTGTATTTTTAGGTACTTCTCTAAATTAGAGCTCTGCTGGTGCTGCAGATTGATCCAATGTGTGGAGGGGCAGTGTCTGGCCCGCCTTGAAAAATGCAGCCAGCAAGAAGCAATGTTATCCTCTTGAAAATGTGCTCATGATCCTTCCTCCTCTCCCTCCTTGCCTGGCAGGTGAAGAGAAAAGGTGATCAGGGGATAAACCACATTGCCATCATTTGTACTGGGTTAAATAAGGCTCGTATGAGTTTTGAGTTGCCAAACTCAAACTCGGAGTTTCCCACCCAGGGGGAAATGGCTGAGTGTTGAGGCACAGAGCCACATCTTCTGGGGTTCAACCTCCCCATAGCAGCTTCTCTGTCTTTCTTGTCTTATTCTCTGACCTGTAATTATAGTTACAGGGACAATATCAGCTTCTTTTGTCTCAAGCTGTATCCTGGTAAGGCTGCTTTATCACTATTGCATTTTTGGTAATACATTTGGTTTTCTTAGACTAATAGTGGCTTAAAAAAAAAAAAAAAGGATTTTCTGTGCTATCACTGAAGTGTAGCAGGCATCATATACCTGTTTTTGAGTGGATAGTCCCTGGGGTGCAGGAGTGGATGGCATAAGCTGCAGCGAGATGTGTGGTTAGCACTAGATCAAGGAACTGAATGAACAGGAATGCCTGGCCTGATCTCATCAGCAAATTAGATTAAATAGTCTTTGCAGCCTGATTGAAGCGCTAGTTGTCACAGTGTCATGAACCTTCATTCGTGAGCTGATTGGAAAATTGCAGTTTTCCTTCTGGTAACTTTGAATGCCTTCCCTTCCTTCCTCTGGCACCCCGCTATTGTTTCACTCTGGTATTTCAGAGCTCGCTCATTGTGGCTGGTATTTCCAAATAAAACAAAGTCACGTTCAGCAGCAAAAGAAACATTGTTTGGAAAGTTTCTATGGGTAAAGTTGTGGGGAATTGAGCTTTTCTGGCAAATGTGTAAATAACTGAAACTTGGAGTTTCACCAACTGTCTTCATCTGTTTCAGGCAAGCTGACTTGAGTACACCTTTGGATGGATGCTGATATGTTGGAAAGGCAACTCCATTTCATTCCTTTCCCCACTCCATACTGATTGAGGAAGACGTCAGCTCAAGGTCACTGTACAACCTGGTAAGACTGACTCTTTTCTTGTAATAGTGATGACCTGCTGTTGTGGGACTACTGAAAGGTGTATAATGGCAAGCATGGAAAGAGCTGAATTATGGAGTACAGAGGTTTCACAAATCTTTGGACCAAACCTCTCCATCCTCCCTGGGGGTTTGTCAGCAGTGACTTCATTCTCCAGGATTTGTGGTGGGAAGTTCTGGTGAGGTCAACGCCATACATCCATCAGCTGATGCCTTGTGCACTGGCCTGGTCACAGATGCACACTGCAAACTGAAATGGCTCCCTTTGGAGAAGTGTGAAATGGCTCTGGGGCCTGACTCTGTCTCTGTCTTACAGGTTCTCATCTCCGTTAGATAGATTTACTGGCACAGATCAATCATAGTATCTGGTTGAGCCAGGTGCCTCAAAAGAGGGAACATGAACAAAGAAATTCCTGGGCAATTATACTCTTACAGTCTAAACTCCCTACCTCTCACATGCCAGTATGGACAAATAGCCAAATTAGGGTCTAGAGTCTTCTCACTCTTTGTTGGTTCACTGTTTTCTTACCAAGTGGTTGTGATGTTGTTGTCTTCATATTTCCTTAGGTAGATTTGCTGGGGGTTTCAGTTGATTCTGCAGTCAATGTTGTAATATGGCTGTTACAATATATATACCATGATCTGGGGTCTATCAACCCTAGCTATTAATTTTCAAGTAATATTTCAGCTGCCAGCTTTGTCTATTCTACCTGTTACTAATGTTCAGAGTGTTAGCTCCAGATTTCACTATAATCCATCTCTGACTTACACAACATAGCCACAGAGTTCAGATAAAGATCAACTCACAGTCTGACAGTTCTAGCCACTTATGTCTACTTTCAAAGAGTATAAAATTGTCAGCATGCAGGTTAGCCAGAGACAGGTCTTACCTGGAGTACTCATGTCTCAGTTCATTTTGTGTGTCTACAGGGTTGAGACCCTGGAAGGACACACCCTGTGTGGGAGGGAGTCAGGAGGGTGTAGTGTGAAGAGTTTGCTTATCTGTGTCTCCAGTTTTGTGTCAGTTAGAGGTGTCTCATCAGGCTTGACAGTGTGCAGGCAATTTTGCACACGGATGTGTACAGCTTTGCAGTGATCCTGATGCTCATTTGATCTGTCAGGGCTGCTGCAGTTTGACCCCCCACCATCCTCCACATGTCCCTCCAGCATGTCCCGAGCACCTCCCTGCTTGCTAGTGGTTCTCAGAAATGATTTGTCTAGAAACAACCCTGACAAGAATAAATAGTTTTCTTTCTAACAGCCTGGTGGATGTGGTACCTCAGATTCAGACTGGATTCAATAGCTGTGAGAAAATCCATTGGCTTCAAACCCCATGGAGAGTTGTTACCCAAAGGCCTAACAAGCTGTCAGCCTAAAAGCTGTTACAGGATACCCACCTCTTCTTTCTCAGCACCCTTGTCTATAAGTGCATGGAGGTGTAGGCGGAACTGATTGCCCTGTTGCTATCTTCTGTGGAAATAATGAAACTGTAGAAACCAAAGAAACACAAGGAAATGGGATTTATTCTAGCACAAGCAAGAGTTCAGCTCATACTTTCAGATATCTTCAGTTTGCAGAGACTATAGCCCAAAGAATTGTTAAGTGAGTAAGTTGCCAAGGGTTTGTTGTGACGGAGGATGAAAAAGAAATTAGATCAACTTTATCATTCAGAGTTTAGGTGACATTTGAGAAATGCTAAATGAACCTTTAAAATGTCTCCAAATGTCTTGTTTAGGAAAAAAAAAAAAAAGAGGAGGAAAGTCAAAGACACGTAGTCTAGTTAACAGTGACAACGAATGAGTGCATGTAAACAAATTCCCTCAAGCATTCATGAATGCATTTCCTCAGCTACCAGTATTTCTTCAGGTAATGAATTATTTTCACATCTGTCTTATTGAACAAAAAGTACCATCATCTGAGCTTGAAGGTGAAGAGGGAGCAATATATTTAAAGTAAACATGGCTGTAGTTGAACACAGACAGGTTATTAAAAAAGCCCTCTGAACTCTCACAATATTACCTTCCTGTTCCAAGTAGAAAAAACAAAAACAGGCTTGATTCTGTATTTGTGTTGATAGTACAACTTTGCCATTAGTTTGTGTGATTACAATTTCAGACCTTAAAAAACTGAAATAAAAATTGAATGGAATATTAGTACAGGTTAACTCTTGTGAAGACCCTTACCAGCTTGCCTTGTGCTTGTAGGTCCTAAGCTTGTGCTCCCACACATGAGATGCTAATACATTATAGAAGTCCTTTCAAAGAGAGCTTCTTTTGAGGATGGCTCAAGCACGCTGAAGCCCCAGTGTTGTTGGTGGAACCACGGAGGGAACAGCTTTTTTCTTGCTGCTCCAGGGGCCAGGGTTCTCTCAGAGGGAAGTCTGACATATTCCTGCTTGGCTATGGGCATCCTGGCACTTAGACAAGACCAGTTGTCAAGTTTTTCTGAGGCAGGACTTCTCAATAGTCACTATGGACCATGTTCCTTATAGGAATCTGCTGAATACACTGCTTTCGGGAAGGATTAATGCCCACTAATCCTCCATTCAGGAGAAAAAGACTCAGGTGTTTGCCAAGCACCAACAAACCAGTTTAGTCCTTTCTTCTCTCCCTGCATTTCTTTTTTTTTAAAATAAATCCTTCTCAAAATTACAAAAGTAGATCTAAGCAGTCACAGTGACTCAGCTGTAGAGCTATAAGCAGTCCACATTGCAGATTAAATTTGCAATTGGTAATATCACTGTGTTTCACCATCAAAATGAAAAATCACTCTTTCCCTACATGCTATATGCAAAGTACTACGTGCAAAGATTTACATCAAGCCACAACAGTTGCTAGAAGAGAAAAAGGGGGAACCAACATCCTCAGAGGGGTTAGAAACCATCTCCCCCAACACCCTGTTTTACCAGTACTGTGATCTTGGCTGGGTTTATCTGCAAAGGTAAAAGGAGACAGACCCAAAAGCAATATATGACAGGGCACTCATTCACAGATATATGTTTCATGGAATGGAATTTCTTTCTGATAACACCTGTGATATTTTTTTGCCTCCAAAGATAACAATCGTGATATTTTTAATCTGAAACCCACCCAGAACTGCAATAACTGCAGGTGATGCTCATTTCAGTCCAGCATTGAAGAGTTACAAAGAATTAAACTTATTAAGTGTTAGCAAGGAATGATGAATTCCAAATACTGATATGCTAATTATAGTAATGAATTTGCAGTGATTGCTTACAAGTGTAATTGCCTTTCTAATTGAATCCAGTGCTCTCCCTTGGTCGTGGGACAAAATAAATAGGAGTGTCCAGTCTTTTCTTTATCTCTGTTTTTTTATATCTTATTTCTGTTCTCATAAGGCAAATGTCCCAACAGTGCACGAATAGTATCACAATGTTGTCCAGATGCTGCTTTTATGACTTTCTCCTACAGGTAAACTAAACAGTGTTTGTGTGTTTCTTTTGAATTCAAAGGCAGAATTTCTACTGATGACAATAGGACCAGGAGATCTCCTTCACAGTCCTGAAAGTTTCCTTCTGCTACCCAGATGTGGTCTTGTTCACCCCTGCTGTTAACATGCTCTGTTTTCTCTATGTCCTGCAGGGATGAGATTAGGAGTTTGCTTTACCCAGATTTCGCCCGTCCGCTGTTTTCACTGTCCCACTTCAACATGTCCTAGAAAATACCTGGGCACTTGCCTCTTTCTGGTTCGTTAATAAACAATCAATGTTTAGAGTTTGTTTCTATCCAAAAATAAGGATGCAAAAATCAGGTTGGAAACAGGACAACAATTTTACCTAGGTTCTTACATTACCCATTATGGCTAACTATTGCTAAAATGATGCAAAGCCATGCAGAATATAACTTTGTTTTTCAAATATTTTAAACTGAGGAAGGACTGCTGAACTGTGCTTATAAAAGAGAAACTCCTCGACTTAGGTAAGAAGACATCAAAGATAAAGAATCCTGTATTTCTTTCTTGTGGTAATTCCCTCCACTACTTAAAAACACCTGTGTTTTGTAAAAGCTTTTTGAAAATTATGTGATTTCTACATCTGTGCTTCCCATTGTGTATGGAAGGGTATTGAATGACCCCTTGTTTCTTTTCCCTGATCTCCTTTGATGCCCTGATAACACTGGGAGCTCATGCTTTGTAATGATAACAACCATTATTATTATCATCTCTAGTTCCTTTCTAGGCTTGGGCTTTCCAGCCACAGCACCATTTTCTCTAGGTAGAGGAGATGTTTTTTTCCCCTTGATGCATTGTTTGGTGCTTGACTGTACTCCTACACGTTCTGTATAGGACTAATTTACTGAAAAATCTTATCCTGCTTTTGTGAACACTCAGCCCTCATCCATGTTTATCTGTTTGACACCTGCATAGCTTAGCAGAAGTGATTTCCTTTATATTTCCAAATCAGTTTTAAGCATACCGAATCAGATCAATACGATATTTCTCCACATTTTTTTGGTCTGCCTACAGGGTTCAGATTGCATAATGCTCGGTAGCAAAGCAATTGTAAGAGTCCTGGGGACAGGACCTTAAGCGGAAGGTCTGCCTGCACTGCCCTGACAGAGGCACCTGCTGTCAGCTCTGCCTGTACCTCACTAATCTCCACATTTCCTCCTGTACCTTGTCCGCATAGCAAATGCATCTGGAGGATTAGATAGAAAAACGATTCTTGCTATCAGTAGGCTGTTGTAAGATGTTGGATTCCAACACACTGCAACGTGGTGATGGGAGAATTTCTGATGTTCTGTAAGGTGCTGCAAAGGGTTGGCAGGAGAAAGCCCTAGATGTGGGGGTTCAGTATGTCAAAACTTCATGCTGCTGTTCTGATGGCGGCTGGGGGTTGTAGTAAACAAACTTTCCTGAGAGTCACTGAGAGTCACTCTCTACTAGAAAAGTCTTTTCCTCCCCATTCCTTTTCAGCAATGCTTTAAAGAACTTAAAAGCAGCTTTAGAGCAGAAGTGCTGCTTCTGTCTCTGCTTGCAGGTATGCCACCTGAAATACTATGAACCATAAATCACTTTAATAGATAACAGCAGAAGCTTCACAAATCCTTGGGAATCAAACTTCAGAGGCAGCTAATGTAGCAATTCAGAAGACAAAAACTGGGAAACTGCAGTTGTGTTTTGTGCTGGTGGCTGAAAAGATCATGAAATGAATTCAGCTATCAGTCAATAGAGTAATGGTTCTGTGTTTAAAGGGTTTAATGACTCCACTGGTGAATGTCCTGTACCTTGATAATCATTTGTCTTTGAGTTAATTATCTGAGTCATATTAGCTTTGTGAAGCAGGAACGGAGTGGTGGGTGGTTTTTATGACACCATAGACATATTAAAATCAGATTGCTATACTGTTAATCTTAAAAGAGAATGTCTTGGCGGGGAAACACTTTTATTCCAAAGTTCACCTTTTCCTTGTGTCTCTTGAACAAACAGCAAAGCAATCAGTCATGCTGAGTCTTTTATCCAAAAGCCTTTAATTTACTGAAAAGACAGATGTCAGACTTGATGTGATTGTCTCCTAGACATAAGGGTGGTATATATGCAGAGGCAGCTGCATGCAGCAGCATGTAGAGGTGCACAAACTGGCTCTGAATATGAAGTAGAATGGTCAGGCAGGGTACTGCGGCCTCTGATTCTTTGCCTGTAACCTCACATGTGCACAAGAGTGCCATACACAGGGCTACTCAAATAATAGGCTTGGACATGGCTTATTGGACCATGAGTAAATATTCCCTGGGCTTTTTTCCAGTCTGATCCCTTCTCTCTGCAGACTAGGGTTCAGGCTGCAGACACGAGAGCGTGTTACAAGTTACCTCACAGAAACCAGGATTTCCCCAAGGTGCAAAGTGAAGATGACAATGAATCTCCAAATTTTCCATGAGGAGAATCAAACCTGTGAAATATTCCAGGCCTGTTTTTGAAAGTCTATTTATGACTTTTCATCACACTCTGAGGGCAGGGTAGTGAATTTTCTTGAGTTTAAGACTTTTGGTCTACTGGGATCTTTGGACAGGTCCTATGGGTTTTATGCTGCTTAATCCCAGTTTGCAGTGGGAAGGAGTGAAATTTATCGGAGTTCAGATCTTGAGTAGGAAGAGGTTTGCATTATCCCTTAGATTGCCTTTCGTTCCAGCAGACGTGACTCCGAGTAGACTTGTGGATCCAGGAATTATGTTACACCACTGCCAAACCCATACAAATGTCAACATGTCTGAGGTTTGTGCAGTGGTCTTGGAGAGATTTGTGTTTCATAGTGTCATCAAAAACATGCTATTTCGAGACTGTTGGTGTTCCATGATATTCCTTTCTCTCCTGTCTGTAGTGTAATTTGAATCCACTGAATTTCAGCACGGTATCAGGACAGTCTTTCAAGAAATAGGAAAGATCTGTGAAATAGGAAACATGCATTATTTGTTTGACCATTCTGTCACCATTTCAGTGATTCATCCCATCCCATTTCTTGGGTGTTTTGTTAGATAATTCTATGTCAGTGTGCACTATTTTTCTCTTAGCATTTTGCTTGGCCGACCTGAAAAAAAGTATCTGCAACCTGTTTTTTAAATGTCAGTTTGTTTTGAGGTGGCAGTTAAATCAGTTCAGTCCTGCCCAAAATAGTAAATGTAAACACATTAAACAGGTCTTGTGTTCTCCCTGAACAGAGCCTGATCAACTCCTACTGAAACCAACAAAAAGAACCTTCCTGACTTGTGATAGGGCTGGGTTAATCTACCAGAAATATTTATTCATCACCCAACAGGCCTCTTCCAACAATGCAAACTGAAGATCATGCTGCTTTATCTAAGAAAAGAAATTAACCCAACTTTCAAAATATAGCAGCTTGATTACCTTCAGGCTTTTGCAAAGTCTCCAGCTGGGTATACTACTAATCTTTTGCAATTATTCTCATAATTATAAAATTACAGTTATGCCTGTTTTCTGATGATTGATCACGGTTTAGAATGGCTCACACTTGCATTCCTCGATACACACATGTAGGCCTGATCTAATAAAACCCATCATATCTTCAATGAAAGATGATAAAGACCTGCTGAGCTACACAGAGAATCTGGCTCAAAACATGAAACAGGTTCAAACATTTAATGCTGGGTTCCCAACAGGCCTTTTCTGATGTCTTACTGAGTCCCTGTATGAGCCATACCAACTGTGTGCCTCCATATGTTGTTAATTAGGTATCTCACCCACGTCTTTAGGATTTGAAATGAGTGTTTATTGTAGTCATGTAGCTTGGTATGTTGTAATGATTCTGCCCTGCCAAGTAACGCTCTTTAAGAAAACTGAGGCAGAGCCACGTTACCCCTCTTGAATCAGGCTAGACTCGTTTGCACAAAATTCCTTTCTTTTTTTCTCTTTTCCTAAAAATGCAGACATTTTTCCAGACTCAATAAGAAACCCCAAACCGCATGAAAATCTTGGTGTGGGAGGGAAGATAGACTGAGAAGGAGAGGAGGAGCTGCAGAGGGATGTGAAAGCAAAGGCAGCTTGTCCTGGTTTTGGCTGGGATAAAGTTCATTTCTTCTTAGTAGCTGATAGAGTACTGTATTTTGCATTCAGTATGAGAATAATGTTGATAACACACTGATCGTTTGGTTGTTGCTGAGCAGTGCTAATTCTAAGTCAAGGACTTTTCAGTGTCTCATGCTCAGCCAGTGAGAAACTGGGAGGAAGCATGACCAGGACAGCTGACCTGAACTTGCCAAAGGGATATTCCATACCATGTCCAATATACAAACTGGGGGAGTTACCTGGAAAGAATTACTGGTTATGTGGTTCAGGGATGGGGTTTGACATTGGTCAGCATGTGGTGAGCAACTGTGTTGTGCATCACTTGTTTTTCTTGGATTTTCTCTCTCTTCCCACCCCCCCATGTATTATTATTATTATTATGTTACATTGTTTTGAATGGGGAGTCACGACATGAGTTTGAGGAGTTCAACACCACGGAGTGGATGCTGGCCACCATGTAGGAGTAGTAACCTGTGAGTGTCTCCTTACTTCTAGATCTGGGGGGGTGTTGGATCTGGGAAGCTAAATCAAGAGTTGCTTAAGCACATTCCTTAACCCTGTGGCCACATCTATGGCCATGGAGATGCTGAGGTGCCTCTCTCTTCTGTTTGATCCAGGAGATGTTCTCTGCATGCAAAAAACTTCAAAATCAAAATTTTCTCAAAAATAATAATGATATGCTGCAGAAGTTTGATTGACAGTGACTATTTCCAGATGACCCTATACCTTGTTCCAGGGAAATAACCACTTTAACAGCCCACTCTTTGGGGGATGTTCAGGGAAGTGCCATGTGTTTAACAGCATTTGACTTTCCTCTATGAGTTATCCTACATCCATTTTATAAACACCACAATGCTGAGTTACCTTTAAATTGTTATTTCGACGCCATATTAAAACAGAGCATGTTTCTTCCACCTACATTACACATATACAAATCAGTAACGCCCATGTCTAGGTTTTAAAATACTCTCTTGGAGTAATCCTTCCCTCTCAAATGAGAAGATTAAGCCATGGGGTCCAAATGGGACTTGGTGATATTTTGCTACTTGATCACTTTGAAGTCTCCTTTCACTTGCTGGTAGCTACATAAAGTACCTTTTAGTGTGATCAAGGGAGTCTGGCTTCTCTTTAATTTCCTGCGTAATGCATTTAAGGGACCCAAATCCTTTAAGTCTAGGACACTTTGTCAATTTACAGCTACAAGAATTTTTCCCTTTAGGCATTAGTCTTTCCTGCCCAGCAGGTGCAGTTTTGCAATCACTCCATGCATAAATGTATCCCTAATGACAGGCTTTTAGTCACCTCTTCGTAAAACCACGAGCACATGCGAAGGTAGCAGAGTGGGAACACAGACACCAGTGAGTGGACCCAGGTTGTCTGTAAACCACCAGCATAGCTGTAGGCTGGTGCTCCTACACGAGGTTGTCATGTGAGTGTCTTGGGCAAAGAGGAGGGAGTATTGTACTTCAAAGAGTAATGCCTGTCTAACTCTGCTATCATCAGTATTGATCTCAACCTGAAAGTCTGAACACAAGCAAAAAGGCCAGCTGCTACCTTGTACTTCTCTGAAACCTGTGATGTGAGTTGGCAGTGCACCAATGGGGAGAGCATGTTCGTGCCTGAAAGTTCATTGGCTTTTCCAGCTCTCTCAGCTTGACTTAGGAAGATATCATCTCTCCAAACAAAAGTCTCCTCTGATACTCTTCATATTAGATCTCCTTGCTGCACTATTGCGAAGGCATGGCCATTGGCAGGATCCAAAATGAGAGGAACCAGCTCCTGGTCGCCCTGAAAAGCTTGCACAGAAAGTCTTGCCTTGCCTTGCCTTGCCTTGCCTTGGATTTAGATCTCAATATACAGCCGTAGCACAAACTAGAAGGGTTCTCTTATAACCAAAGAGCTTGTTCCCAACCCATGCAATAAGGTCTGGGCAGGCTGATCATTGTGTCAGCTGAATTTATTCAAATTTATTCATGGTGAGATTGTTCCAGGGGGTAGGGTTTGTTGCAGATTTATCATGTATTTTAACTATTTTTTTTCCTTTTCATCCTTTTCCCGCTGACATTGACCTAACAGGCAGCAGAAATACCCCTTTTCAGCTTTCCATTTTACCAGCTCCAACAAGCCAAAATCTCAGATTGTTCTTCTCCATGTTTCCTCTTTCTCTTGTTTTACACAGAGTGGTCTCAACTGAGAGCAACAGTGACACTAGCATAGCCTTAGCTCTTCTGACAAATGCTGCACCAGATACATGTTGGGATCATATTAGTCCCCCTGACCCCATTGGCTGTGGTAGTGTCAGTAAACAGCTGATGAACGTGCTTACGGCTTTTTCTCTTCAGATATTTCCAGTTGATTAGCTCCCAATTCATAGCAGAATTTCTCATAATTGATGCAATTGATTATTAGCACACAGTGTGGCACCTTTCTTCACATTTCTGCTATTTGGGTCCTGAATTTCATCTAGTTCTTTCTATGTGATGCCTCAGACTCTGTTAATTTTTTTTCAGTTTATTAAAGTTGCTGAATTTTAGCCCATTTTCACTTCCCTTTCTTGAGTCTAAACTAAAAATTAAGCTTCCAATTATGTACCAGCATAACCAACTCAGTCTGAGGAATTAGCGATGTCTATTTGTAAATCCATGCATGTGTTTGTATGACTAACCCTCTACCCCCATATTTTATGCATATTCAGAATAAGATGCCATCAAACATGACAAAAGATTACCTAATGAACCATTCAGCTATAAGGCTTATCTAAATTAAACACTGTGTAAAATAAATTACAGTTTGCTAAAGAATATGAAATATATTTTACCTTTCACTAAAAATTGCATTTATTCCACAAGGTAATCATGTTTCTCAAGGTTGATGAATAAACTAAAATCTCTGCTCCTGTAGGCATCAGGCTCTGTGTTGGAAGGTAGAGACAGATAGCTTCTACACTAGTTTATTTTTATCTGTAGAACGTCTCCTGACAAAAGGCAATTGTGCCCACAGCATATATATATACATATATATATATATGGGGGGGGGGGCGTGTATGTAGTGCTTTCTGCAATTTCTTTCTTTTGTAGTTGTTCTGTTTTCATCAAGTAATTCTTAAGAGTACATGCAGCCCTTGTGAGAGGTAAGGTGAAGTGGCAGGGAGCGTGATGCCTTCTGGGTTCTTGTCTGAAACATATCTGCACAAATGGTGAATTAAGATTTTCTGAAAGGATGCAGAACTGGAGGCATCTTATTAGCAAGTGTATTCCTTTGTAGAGAGTGCAAGAGACTATTCTCAGTTAACTCAGCTCAGTTACCCCGAAGTGCTCATATCTTTGCAAAAGTCTTTGCAAAAGTCACTTAGAAAATGTTGTGGGTTTTTAGTTGAGTTATTTTTCCTGTGTTTTTCATAGAGGCCTGTGTTTTGAGAGAGGATTTTCCCGATTTCCTGCCTCTTGTAGTGCCAAGAAAATATGAAATCTGAATAGACATAAAGATTTCTGGTATTCAAATGCCAGGGTTTGTACTAAAATAAGTGTCAGATTTGCTTTTTTACTGCATATGTGTCCTTAGAGACTGCTCTTAGTAGGAGTCTGGTGCTTGCAATAGCTTATACTCTAGAAGCATATTGTGTAAGTCCACTTGTGTAATGACCTGCATTTGCCTGATTCCCAATAAAACAATTCATATTTAAATGTCTAGGTAACTTGTAAAGTACGCATCTTCATTTATTCATGCCTTGCAAGTCTTAGAGATGTGTAAGAATAATTTTATTTTTTTTTGTTCTGTGGAACTCAAATCATCCTGTTTTATCTCAAAAGGTGCAATTATTTTTCCATGAAAGATATCTGTCAAAAAGAGCCCCAAATCTGCAAACAACAAAGTAGTGGCTACCTTTTCTTTTTTTTTTTGACTGATAATATCTGCACCTCTAAGCACTGGGTCAGCGGTGTGCAGGAGGTTGCAATGTGTTTCTAAATAGACTTTTACTTGCTATTCTTCGATGGTTGCAATGTGGAATGTTGAATTTTGCTGCCCTGCATTAGTTTTTTTCAAAGTAAAATTAAAAAGGGGAGACAAATTTCAAAGGCAAAACGAAGTTAAAAGACAAAATATCACTTTACACTGTTAACAACAGATTGAAATCTGGACTTAGAGAATTGAACTTTAAATTACATCAAAAATATCCAAAAGCAGGTTAAATTGCTTTCTCATTTAGGTTTTATTTGACACTGACACAGAAGCACACATTTTCTATTCTCCTGAATTAGTGTCAGTTTGAAAAATATCCTAGACCTATGCCATTTGATGTGTCTTCTCTAAGGGGTGAGTACCTAATTTTTCATGCTTTCTGAGAATCTATAATTATATAGGACTTTATTATCATATGGGATTTTGTGTCTTAACAGTCATGCATATAAATATTTCTGGTCGCTGTGGAAATGTCAGAAGGATTTCACAGGAGCATCTTGAAGTGTTAAAGCTGTTGAAAACCAGAGCTCCCCCTGGGTTGTCACAGACAAGCCAGCTGGGTGCCCTCTTCTCGTTGTGTTCAGACTCCCTCTCGGGACAATCAGGCCTTGACACTGACTTTTGCTGCCTCTCCTCATAGGTTTGAGGTCTGTCGTAACAACTCTGACACCATTAAGCAACTAAACAGTCAACAGATGTAAGAGCAAGCTGCAGACATGGAATAAGAACAAGAAACCTACTGGAGTCAGGTGAAATTCTCTAAATCTCTCTCCCCAGAGACAAAGGAGAGCTGTGCAAGTGTTTTCCAGACTAATGGAAAAATTCAGCTTTTTCTGTTGCTTTACAGCAGAAGATGTGGAGAATATAAAAAGGTAGTAGAATGCCATCTCCTGCACAGTAAGGAAGCCGGATAGAAAATAAGATGAATTATTTATTTCTGTATTTAAGCACTTGGAAGGGATACAAAAGCAGTGTGAGATCATTTAAACTGAAAGAGTCTCATATGAGGAAAGGCATCACAATCGTGTCCAGAGGAGAAAGGATATTAACAACATGTAAATGGTATATAACACAATAATGAATGAAACAAAAAGCTGTTTCTTTGAAAATAATTGAATTCATTTAAGTCTAGAGTCCTACATTAATTCATGCATATGCTTAATTTAGATGGAATAACTCCTGTGGTGACCACACTGAATACTACATAAATTTTAGTGGGGCTGAGTCATATTAAATTTGTAAATCAAAGCACTGCTCAGAAATGCTATCTGATTTCCAGGTATTAAATCTACAAACTCTATTAATTGTTCAATATGTATCAGATGAAAAAGTTAAATCCCACAATCTATATCACTGTGAAGCTTAAACCAAGCAGTCCACTTTTGGGAAAGTTACTACACGCCCCCGGGGAAAAAAGTTTTATCTAGTTCTTATATATAGTCTATCCAAGGTGGCTGCTATAAAGGCTGGTATGGATTCATAGTTTTAATTAAGCAGTTACTAAAATTTAGACATAGAGTCTACTTAACAGGACTTCATGGTAATAAAAAGAGATACCTTATTTATTTTACTGAGAACATAAAGCCCCACAATTTTATGTGTCTCCTACTTAGGAAAAAGTATTTTTGTAATATAGGTAATTCTAAATAAATTTTATTCAGTTCTTGTTTTGCAGGGAAAAAAACTCATTGCAAAGGATCATAATAATAAAAAAAGGTTTTAAAACTGACCCCACTTAAGAAAGAATAATTTTTTTACTGAGAGGGAACAAATACGCTTGCCATACAGCTGATTAGAGTGTATTATCACACAAACACTTCAAGCTGCCTTGTGGTAAAATGAGCATTGAAGTTAATATCATTCCCCCACCCACTTAACCTGCATGAGAAATTTCTCCTTAAACTTGAGAACAGTGTGGTGGGAGGATGCCCTGAGGGCTGGGGGAAGGGGATGCCCAACTGCTTGGCTGCTGAGCAGCAAAGCTTTGCCTGACGGATGGTGTTCTGTGAGCCTTTCAATGAGTTTACAAGACTGGACTATCAACAGATCATTTTTTCTAAATGTAATTTGAGTTTTATGGTTTCACTTGGGTCTTTTTCCAGCTCTGAGTTCGTGCAAAGATGTGTATGGTTCCTTGCATGATTTAAGCGGCAGGGATGACATAGGGCAGGGGGTAGGGAAATGCTGCTGTGTGGGCAGCGAGATTAATCTGCAATGACAAAGTGCCCTCTATGGCAGCTCCTCATAGGGTCCTGAAAAGACTGTTCAGGGCCTTTGTCACAGAAGCATCTAAGGACCTGTGCATGGGATGCACTATGAGGTCTGGGAGGGGTTGGCAAACACTTTGTTAGGAGCCCAGAAATAAATGACTACCCGGATAGGTCACGTGGAGCCCTTCTGGGATCCTGGGGTGCCACTGGTGTGCCAAGGTATCACAGCAGGGAAATATCACACTGGCTGGGGAGGAAGAGCTACAGGGATAGAGTGGCTGGCGTGAGCTGAGAAGCTAGGCCAGGAGATGTGACAGGTGCTGACCCAGCCCTTTATTCCCCTCTTTTCTGGCTATGACTTTGTAAGTGGTTCTGTATGAAACCAGATATATTGAGTGGCAGGTGTGTGTTCTCACTGGAAAAGTGCCTGTGTTTTCATTTTAACTGTGCTCCTTGTTCTGTAATTACTTGTAAACACTCTATCAGTTATATGAGCCAGATGGTACAGGAGATGGCTTTTAGCGACTCCTGGAAAACAGAGAAGACTCTGACTAGACACCTTTTAAGTTTTTTTTTTTTTGCTGTTTGGAGCATGTATCGATTACAGCTTGGTTTAAACAGAAGGCCAAGATGAAGCCTCAAAACAGAGGCTTCGTACTGAGTTTGGCACTGGCAGTGTGAAATTGCTGAAGCTACAGTGCTGATCTGAAATATATGTGCTTTAAGGTGCACGAGAGCAGCAAGTTGCAGGCTCCTGCCAGTCAGTGTCCATCTGCTTCACAATGCACAGGGCTTGTGGGGGACCTCCGTTTTCTTCGGTACAGGTTCCAGTGTGGCTTTGCAGAGCATCGTCTGTGCTAGATGTATTCCGGTTTGGACAGGACCTGCAACTCCTGCCCTCCATCGCTCCTTTCCCGGAAAGTCCCTCCCAGCCTTTGAGTTCTTCTTTCCCTGTAAAAGATGAGGAATGGTCAGAATTAAAACAGATGAAAACGGTAAGTCAGTTTATGTACTGTGTTTGTGTTTCCTCCCTTCTTAGGAAGGGGGTAGTCAGAGGGACAGTAAAGGAGCAGTACTCGAAAGGGGGGCAGAGGCGGTTGCTGAAGAAGCAGTAGATGAGGGGGTTGATGGCACTGTTCAAGGCTGGCAGGTTCTGAATGATCACGGATGCGTAGAAGCGCTCTTTAGTCTCAGGGAGTATGTTGAAGTTGTCCAGGATATCAAAAAGAAAGTAAGGGCTCCAACAGAGAACAAATGCTGCAGGAGAGAGAGAGAGAGGAAGAGCTTGACATTGGATAGTTTAGCAATTTAGGAAGGCAATTACACACTCATGGAGACTGTCATAACACATAAATATTTGTTTATGCAAAAAACCCTCTCCCTATTCAGGATCTTATTTAAGAGAATAGTTATTAGATTGTGCTTTTATTTGGCTTTATTTTTATTTTAATGCCTATAAAATATATTATGTGTGCTCCTCTAAGTGTTTAGAATGCTCCCTTTAGACATATTTAGACATTTCAGAGCACTACACAACACATAAAGGGTAAATAGGTAGCCAGTTAAAGCGTCATCAGTTATAGTGAAGTGCTCTTTTAATGGTCCCCTGAGTGAGCAGCCAATCTAAATGTACACACAACCAAAGTGCTGCTCCGTGACAGCACTGCCTGTCACAGCCACCTATTAAAAGAAAACTCTCAGACACCCAGGAGCAAGGAATGACACTCTTGCACACCACATTACAGCAAACCAACATGTCATTTGGCATGCTGGCTGGAGGTGCTGTGCACATGGAGTGTGCAGGAAGATTCTCTAATTTCCTGTACTGCCATTTGAGAGATGAATTTGAGGAAGGGAAGAGAAGATTGCATGGCTCATACCCTCTGTTTTTTTTTTCAGAGGTGATACGGAAAAAAAAGATCTACCTTTATTTGTAAGCATAGGGAACGAATCTGTCCTTCACAAATTTTTATGTCATCTCTTCTCACAAAGGCTTATGATTCAGGATTTACACAGAAATGTTGGGACAGGCAGTTCAATTAACAAGGCTATAAGTACCTGGGTTGCAAACTTACAGAAATCTGTGAAGTCAGACACATGATCTCTTCCTGACCCGTATGAGACAGAAAAGTGACCTCATGCCTGTTTCTTGTCACATTAATCACTATTTCTTCACTTGCACTTAGCTGAGTGCTCCTTGAAAGTGCCAGGAAGAGGTAAAGTCCCCTCCTGTTTTCTAGAGTACCCAAACAGGAGGTGTCTATGCATAGATATCCACAAAATAGCAGTACACGGTGTCGGCATGTGGGTCATAGCCCTAACTTTAAGTTACCTGTTTGCACATCAAGAGAGCCTGGGTGCCTAATATTACCAAGGTCCACTGAGCATCCATGTGAGCTCTTAACATCTGATGGCCTTGCAATAGTAGTTGCATCTGGCAAAATCTTTCTCTGATTGCCACACAGAAAAGTTCAGACACAGAGAAGCTGTTCTTGGGCTTATGAGAAGTATGAATCACACCAGCCTCTCTCACGTCTGCAGACACTACATCTACACGGTGAGCTAAGCACCTCAGTAGTGGCTATTATCACAATATCCTCCAATCTGAATTTTGCAGAGTATTGGAAAAAGAAGCAATCTCTTTTTCAGTGTCAGGGGATGATTGTCAGCCCTCAGGAGTAAACAGCTTGGTTGCTTTCCTGCATTTCACTGGCAGTTAATCACAAGCCCTGTGTGACACTGCTTTTATTTATTGAGATAAAATATCAGCCTCCTAATTGCATCAGAATAATTGTCATTTCCCTGGGAGACGGAGAACACCTGCACTGAGTCATCCGTTGCTCAGCCAGGAAAGAGGAGTTCATTCTTTCCATCTCGGCAGGCAACACACCTGTAACATCAAATGCAATTGCTCAACGTTTTGCCTTTCCTTCCTCTCCCTTGCATCAGCCCAGCAGCTCACATGCCATACATAGTCTCTAAGCCTAAAAGACAACTCAGTTGCCAAACCTTTCAGCAGTCCGGATGGGAAGGAGATGACCCCTTCCTTTGTTCCTTTTAGGCATTGTCTCTTCTTTACTTTCTTAATGCACATGAGGGTCAGTGCATATAATTTCATTTAAGACTTATGTCAGATGCCTAAAATAGGAGTGTATCAGCCAGAGGAGAGAGGAAGGAAAGGGTCAGAAGTCAGGGATCTAAGTTCCTTCTCTGAGCCATCTACTGCACTTTGTCTGCTGATGATGGAGGTTGCTAGGGAGAAGCAGCTTCCTCATGTCAGCATTCTCCCTAGCTGTCAGCTGAGGGGCTTTTCACTTACCAAGGATAATTACAATGCTGTACTTGATCGCTTTCACTTTTGCCCTTGATATGAACCCACGACTGGTGTAGCCAGCAGAGGTTGTGGCACCTGGGAAAAGAACGGTTCAGCTAGTAAGAGAATAGGGCTGGTGTGTGTGGATGTGTCAGTGTGTACTTTGGCAGGCAGAACAGGAAGGCATTAGCCCCTGGTGTCAGTCAGGGGTTCAGTAGTTCCTGAAATTTGGACACTTTCAAGTCTGCTCAAGCTGAACCCTTAAAACCTGAGCCACGCAAAATCAAAAGGGTAAATGTAAGCAGAGCAGATCTTTCTGAAGCATTTTGGCATTTATAGTCTTGGGGTGGAATGCTCAGCTCATTTTATAGCTTTTTGTGGCCAAGAGTTTCTGATCTTGAGCAAAATCCAGACTTGCCAAGGACATGTGAAAACACAGCAAAAGTGTTACCTAGGCATATGCTAGAAAAAAATTATTCTGAAAATGGACAAAGTTCTAGGGATAGGAATTCTAAGTTCTGGAATAAGTAGTTTTCACTTTTTAATCATTTTCTCACAGATTTTTCCTATTGTTTCTCTAAAGAGGATTTAGTGTCAAAGGAAAGAAAGTAAATAATGTAGAAAAGAGTTATGAATAAACATTGACAGAAACCCCATTTCCACTGCTGTGATGGGGGCCCAATGCAACACTGCACACCCAGGCATTCCTACATTTGTGAGAATTGGAATTGAATTCTCAACTGAGAATTGAGAATTGAATTGAATCATGAGGCTGGAGTCACATGCATGCTGAGACTCACCAGGACAGCTGGATAGGATGACAGCCTGAGCTTTGCTCTTCACCCAGATGGTTCGAATCACGATTGAATATATGACGCTATGGAAGGGAAAGAGTCATTGGTATTATTAGGCACAGTAAATTTAGCAGGCATCCCGGGTCATTTGTGCTCTGTGAATACACTTATCTATGTGTAAGGAGCTCATTGAGATGACGGGCCTGCGTAGGAATAATAATAATAAATGGCAACAACAATAGTAAATAAGATATGACTCTCACATAGTATTTTTCGGAAGCAAATCTGAAGAGTTTTCACCATGGAAGTCCTCATGGTTGTCGTGGCTTTGAAGATGTCAAATCTGAGGCTCAGAGGAAGGCAGTGATTTGGTCAAAATCTCACAGACAAGAGCTCAGTGGGGATTTTGAGCTAGCCAAAGCCAAATCTGCCTGGGTACCAGCCCCAGGACACTAGCTCTGAAATGAGGGAAGCAATAGGAGGGACCTGGTATTGCTGTATCTACACTTCTATTTTGGTGTTACTTTGTAAGTGTGAAGCTAATGAATAAAATGGTACCCAGGGGAATTTGATAGGGGCAAGATCCACAAGAAATGCAGTTAAATACAGCAGTGCTCAATTTTGGGTCTCAAGGTCCTGTGGTAGAAATCAAAGAGGACATAAGTATCAGAGAGATGATTCAAAACCAGATCCACTACAATTTGCATATTTAGAGAGGAATATATACTTTCCATGGGAATAGGTGAAGACTGCCCTAGGGCACAATGACCTTGGATAATTATGATCTTTCCCTAGGCAATAACCAATCTGGACTTCCATTGATTTAGTATGGAATAGGTAAAAATAATTTCTTCAAGCTGAAGATCTGTTTGAACCCACATCCTCCTTTTCAGCAGTTTTATACAAAAGATACGAGGTCTTGCTCTGACTGCCTTTTCTCCTACAAATGTGCATAACATGCAGCTAAAATCACTAAGCAACAGCATACCTTTGACTGCTGTTTTCCTTTTTAGTTTGCTAAAAAAATGAAAGACAAAAAATGACTTAAGAATATTTCAGCTAATGCACTCAGGTTGCCATGTTTTCCTGATGTGAAAAACCAAGCATCATAATAGAAGTCATCATGTACCATTTGCAATATAACACAGTGCTCTGGAGGATCTGAGGCAGGCTGAGCATTAATTGCCATGAACCTTAGTGGTCCCTCTGTGAAAAAGGTGCAACTAAGGACATTATTTCAGGCAAAAGTGTGTCTCGCTGTTATGTGGTTTATTTTCATTTTCAGAAGAGGCATTATTCTTATTAGACCTTTCAGACTGATATATGAGCCTTACCTACAGCACCATCAATTGCTAGACACACTTGCAAAGGTCATACTTGTGCTCAAAAAACTATTGGAGGTTTGGAGGTTTCCTTTCTGTGGAAGTTTGAGCCGTCTGGTTTCCAGACTTAGTCGGTGAGAGATGTTAATTCATCGTGCTGTCTGGGCTGTGCAGTAGAGCAGTAGCGTCTTTGCCCAGTGAGGGCTTTGCATGCAGTTGCTGTGGACTGCAACTTGCTCTCCTTAACCTCCTGAAAGGTCCAGCTTGGCTCCCACGTGACTTGAACATTTTCCTTTTATCTCCTGGCTTTTCAAGAGGCTGTTTATTTAACAGCTCATACACTTGAGAGTTTCTTTGTACTTTGTACTGACAATGGTGGAAAATTCACATATTACTTCTCCTTTGATTGTTCCAATGAGTAAGAATGTATTATAATGATAATTGTTGTAATCTCAAAAAATTTTCCGGCCAACTCTTAAAAGTCCTGTTTCTATTTTCTCCCTAGCCTAATGTCTCTAACCTGACCTTTATGTCTGTGGTTGAAACAATGTGCCCTCTGGTGCACACTTGCCTGTGTCCAGCGGGACACATTCAGAGCTGCTTCAGCAGGAGGATGAAGGGGTCTAATTCTGTAATCAAAATAGTTGGACTTCCTACTTCCAGTCAAGTGCCACAAGGATTGAATTATAAAGTGAGGTTCCTCACTTGCTTTCCTTTTGACCCCAGAATGCCTGCCCTCTTGGCTTACAGAGTCTGGTAGGAGCATGCCTTTCGCCAGATACAGTTATAGCATTTGTCTTCTTCATTGGCATTTCACACATGAGATTACGTGTGGTTCATTTGTATCCTTAATTTTTAGGACTCCAGAGGAAAGCTGAATTCCTGTTTTAATCCAGCAGTTTATAAAGTGCTGCCAACACAATGGGTTTGTGGTGGTGGTTTTGCCTCTGTTCATCTTTCATTTCTCTATAGCTGAAGCCACTGGAGCATTCCTTATCAGGAGTGGAGCAGGGGTGGTGTAAGGATGCTCAGGGTGGGTGTCAGGAAAGCTGAGTCACTTATTATGTTAGGTACTCTTCTGAGTGATGGTTTTGTCAGCCACAATTATGCCTTTATGATTTGATCTCTCCGGGACTTCAAAGAGTATCTAACTCATACTAGTGCCTAATCACTTTTTTTTTCCCCACAGAAATGTTGGCATGGAGCTAAGAAACTGGAGTTTCCAGAAATGTGTCACCTAAGCCTTAAGATCATAAAAGGCAACTGCATGTGTGTTTCAAAGCCACAAGAGTAAAATGTGAGCACTTATGGAACAGAAGTTGTGTTTTTCTTACAACAGAAAAACAACTTTTTTTTTTTTTCAGAATGCATTTGTAGCTCCTTTCTTTCTGTAATAGGCAGCTGAAGGAGGATGTGGAAGTTGGTCAAATCTCAAAAGGTGAGAAGAAATTCCCACTTGATGGAAAACGAAGTGGCAGATGGGCAAAGAGTAGCAGGGAACAGATGACAACTGGTATTCAGAGGGGTGTTCGGCAATGGTCTGCACCATTCTGACCATATTGTAATCTCTCTTCCCTTCCTCTGCATGTCAAGCTCCTCAGCCTTCACTATCGAGTGTAAAAGCACATGATACACATTGCCATAAACCCATTTTTCGACCTATGTAACATGTCTGCTTGCTGCTTGCTCTTGTCTCCACTGAAAGCACTGGGAGATGTGATGTACAGTTCTTTTAGGTCCAGATGTTGTCACGTTTCTTTGTGTCTGTAAGCACAGACTGCACTGGTCTTCATGCCCTCGCTGAGGTTCCTTGGGGGCTACAGAAACATGTGCTGTAGTCATTTTAATGCACACTATGATAGGAAAATATTGTATGAGTTGTTGTGGCCCATTATTTTTAGGTGAAAGACTAATGAAAGAGTACTACTTGTCATGGAGTAGTCAAACCTGAATGGAAAAGTCATCCAAGACATTTTGAAAAGGAGCTGCTCAGACTTTGAAGACCACAGGATAAAAATGGCATGCTGTTGATCTGAAAATGTGACAATTTTTCTAACCCTGATAAAATGCATACCTGGAGAGGTGGCAGGAAAATACAAGAATATGGTTCACATCATGGATATATCTGAGAAAAGGAAATTCTTTGCATCTCCAAAAAAAACTTATCTTGATCCAAATTCTGAAGGACTAGGATCCAGTTTCATTGTTGTATGTTTTAAGTTAATGATGTTGTTTAATAAGCCTCATTGGTAATTACAGCATTCTTTATCCAAGCAAATATAAAACTTATGGTTAGTCATACAAATGCTACTGTGAATAGTCCCACCCCATCTTTATTTTTAGTTCAGGGATCACTTTTTTTTGGAAAATGAAATGTCTTCTGGTAAAGTTATGTATTTGTATTATCAATCATAGGAGTTATTGGTGGGTCCACTCTTTAAACACAGATTATTTATTTGAAGTAAATAATTGCATTATGACAGCATCCCATCCAGCCTCAGTATTTTCTAGTAAAATGAGCCTTTACCATGGCAAAAGTGCACTTAAGATCCCTGCTAAATGCTTCTATTTATCATCCAGCATTGCCTATTGTTCCTTATACTTTATTTGTGCAAAGTGATGCAGCTGCATTATTTTATGTTAGCTAATTTACAGTGCTGTTTATCTAAAGAAAAAAGGCATATGTAATCTTATTTGACCAAACTATTGCAGGTATATGTAACGGGTAAATGAAGAGATGGACAGATATTAGAACATATGTGCAGGATCTACGCTTTTTTATTTAGAAATGGAAATTGCAGGCAAAAATGAATGTGCTCACTGAATCAAGCCCAAAAAATGACCTTTAGTGTTATTATTAATGGTATTTCTGGCCCCTTTATTTGATTTAATTCAGAGAAATACCTTTTATTTAATCTATTTTTTATTTCATTGCAATGCCTTGGGTTTAATTCTGTATATTTCCTTTTAGCCAATTCTGGTTTTTCTCTTCTAATTATTTTTCAGCTGCTCCAAAGCAAATGTTCTCTTTGGAGTTTAGATTTTAAACAGCAGATGGGTATTTTTTTTCTCTATGCTTCAAGAGGAGATTTAGCAATTTTTTTTAAACATGAATTTGCAATTATATTAGATAAATGCCTATGTATTACATTTAAAATATAAAAATATAAAAATACATTTAGCAATCATGAATAACAGCTAAAACCCCTCTGAATTTCTGAATACTCAAGTGCCAGAATATAATTATGTTTTGACAGAGTAGTGAGAAAGAATAGAAACCCAGTAGCTCTCCTGTCTCCCCATCACAGGATCTGACGGGCCCAGATGCAAGTCTTTGCAGGAGGGCAGACTTGACCCATATCTAACATCTGCTCAGCAATGCCCCAGAGGTTTTCAACTATCACAGATACCATTTGAGCTTTTCTTGGTGTATTTCAGCCTAGGAGAAAAGACTTTGGTTATAGCTGATGACACTTGTCCTAGAATAGGAGAGAACTAATTACTGCAGGTTCCCTAATTACTTTTTTCTGAACTTTCTGAGGTTTGTCAGGTTGACAATATCAACTGCAGAAGTGGTAGAATAGTGTAAATAAGAGGGTACAGGTCAAATTTTTAAGCACTGTAAAGAAATACCTGATGTGGGACCTGTGGCTCTCCCTGTACGACACTGAAATAGTAGGGACAAGGAAAGATTTTACATTAAATGAACAAATATTCTCCCCTTTTTTCAGCTCTCAAAGATAACCACACACTTGGGTTAAAAATACTAATCGTAGCTTTTCATTCTCTTTTCATTATTCAGGTCTTGTTCATTTGTTTTATAATCAGAAGAAAAAACTTGCCAAAAAACCACAAGCTGTTTGATAACTTATTGCTGATTTCCCAGTTATGAAGAAGTGATAGGGATAGACCTCACAAGTATTTAAATCTTTCAGGCTGTTGCAGTTTTCTTCATAAATTACCTTTTTAAATATATGTTAAAAAGACCCAAAACAAAACAGGGGGACAGAATGTTTTCTTCTGGTTCATGATTTGGCTTGGCATCTATGTGCTCACACCACATCTGGAGGTTTAGCTTGTCAGTGGAAGGATTTTCCAGACTGAGCATAAGGTTATCAGCTAAATAATTCATTCCATGGGCTGCAGTGTTATGAATAGCACAGCTCCTGTGAGTTAGTTGAAGGCTGTCAGGAACATGTAAAATCAGCTCTACTGAGAGAGCTGAGGGATGGATAAGAGAATCTTAAAAGATGATGGTGTCTGGACTGTAACAAGTGAAAACAGCTCAGCCAAAGCAGTGTATCTAGTGTGGAATTAAGTCCTGCACCTGAAAAGTAAGATTTTATCCTTTGTATGCACTTCAGATGAAGAGCACCAGAAAAAAGTGCTGTCATCAGTGAACTGCTTTGCTCTAGAGGTTAGGTTTTCAGCAAATTCAAGCAGCAGAACTAATTAAGAATTAACTCCGCCAGCCAGTGTCCCACATTGCATCAGGCACCTGCTATGCAGCTAAATCAGAGCGCTTCAGCAGAGAAAATAAAGTAGCTGTGCAAACAATATGAATTTTTTCAGAAAAGATTTTATTTTTTCCCTGTGTGCACCCTGCCTTGCTGCCTCAGTAAGTATGTTGTGTGCCTTGGCTTCTGGTTTAGTCACAGCTTCTTAAATACTGATCCTTGACTTTTCAGTTGCACATTTATGGATCTTTTCTCCATCGTTATCTTGTGGCCTTATTTTAGGTAACATCTTTGGCTAAAGGTCATTGAAAAAAATAAATCACAAAATGCATTCCTCCATTTGCTAAATAAAGCCTTTCATTTTTATAATTAATCTATTGACAGAGTAACACACAACTAGGACGCATGTGATCTCTCTCACTCTTATGAAAGAATGTCTCGTTTATCATCAAACCTATTGTGCATCTGAAAGTATTAGGTGGAACAAAACATTTGCAGAAAAAGTGAGTCCCTGCAGATATTAACAGCCATTCCTGTTGTTCTTGAGCCACGAACTGCTTACCAGAGTATTTATATGCTGCAGCCACATCAGGTGGATTAGCTTTGAACTCCTGGACTGCCAATAATTTTTAACGAAATAGATGTCACACCTTCAGGCTGCATTGACAGATGTTTTACAGATACATCAGCTGGGAAGTTGCAACCTTCACTTGCATGCTTGAGACTTGAAAAAATGTTCTAAAAAATAGCCATTTCTTTTCAAATTGCATGGCATTTTTTCATACTGTCTCAGCTGACCTTGCCCTGATGATAATCCTCTTTTTTCTGTAGTTCTAGGACAATCCTCTCTGTTCTGAAGAAAATGGTATCACTGACAACTAGAAATAAATAGGCACAAAAAAATCTTTCCCTGTACCACTCCCCTTCCTTCCTCCCAGTGCCAGACACCATTTAGGACCTGTCAAAGATCTGACTTCTGCTGGCAAGAACACAGGAGCATTTGTATTAATATACACTGAAGCCAGGAATGTGTCTGGACAGCAATGGGCACTGCACTGTCCCCTGCCTCCAAGGCCAGTGTTTTAAGTTCCTGAGCTGCCATAAACTTCTTGTGTGAAAGTTGCTTAAGGTTAAAGGCACAAAAATTTTAGGATGTTTTATTCATGTCTCAGCTGTCAGGGCAATCCCATGAAATGCCAGTTTCACTGCCTTTCTCTTTCCCCTCATGTCTTCATCGCCTTCTTGCTTCTGGGGATTTACTGTAAAGAAAGTCACAGAGCTGATCCGGTTTGAACATCTTCCTTTGGCAGAGAGGAGGGGAGCATAATGTCAACAGCTCTGAAATATTCGTTGCTCTATAGCTTGTCTTTTCTTGCCAAACAAGTATATATGGCATGTAAAAAGGAGTAGCTGGTCTGTAATAGAAAGCATGCAAATCTGTATGTTTGAGTGGGAAAGAGATGTTTCACACACCTATGGAATGACTGGTAACTGGGCAGGCTGTGAGTCTTTCTCCTGAAACACTTAAGTTACTGGCTAGAATTTCCTCATTGCTAGCTACTTGAGAAAGCTCAGCAAAGAATCCCTCTAATAGTAACAACCAGCCTCAAAGTTTTCTAGTGCCATTTCTTTCAACTCCTAAATTGCTTTTTGTCTGTTCATGTATGCTGCTAGTTCTGGGCTGCAGATCTACCCACATTTTTATTTACACATTCCCAAGAATATTTTTTTTGGTTTATTTAAAACTAGGCTGCTTTAAGAGACAGGACAACATATAGAGAAATGATCCTATCTAGGAAGGAAGAGCTACTGGACAACTTGGGAGTAGTTTTTCTCTATTACTATCATGTCCTTTCTTTAAGGAGAATTTTCATGATTTTGTTTTTATATCTGTGCAGTCTGGCACAAAAATGGAAGGTTTAGCAAACTGACATGTTAAAAGCCAAGCGTAATAATCATTCCTTCTCTCTAGGGAGCAATACTGGTTCGTGTTGAATCTGTATCAAAAAGTCAGCTAACTTCAAGCACCACATGGTTTTGATTCTTTCAAAGATGAACTTGTTTCTATTAAAAGGTGCAGAACTTAATGTCCGTGATAAAACAGTAAGTAAGTTCAAGGCATTTAGCTTTTGTAGCCAATCTTGTCAACTCTTGGAAAAGGTCAGCACCTCCTTCCACTCCCCACCTTGCTCTCATCCAGGGTGCTAATGAGCAGGAAGCTAGCAGAGACTCATGGCTCATCACTTGTTGGAAAAGCAGATGGACCAAGAGATATATCCAAGGGACATGCAAACGTAATTCCTCTCTCAGAGTCCAAACAGCCTGTCTTCAAATTATGTGGGGAAAAAGGAGTCCCAGCAAGTCTTCTTTGCTGCTAATAAGAAGAGATGGACACCAAGAAATCCTATTGTAACCTTGCTAACTGAAAGAGCCAAAAAAAAAAAGGGAAAGAAAGATAAGGGCTCAGAGGACAAGTTACTGCCTTTTGAGGCAGTTAGAAACCTCAATCCCCTTCCACATCAGATTTTGGCTGCTCCTTTGCATTGGTAGCTCCTCATGGCTAGATTTTGTTTAACGGCAACTAATGGCAGTGCCCTAGAGGGAGGCAATAAACTTCACTGATCACTGAGCACAATCTGGGTTATTGGTTGACCTCAGTTTAAAATAGATTCTGCTGCAGATTGCCTTTGTGATTTGGGACAAATCAGTCTCAAATATTTGCAGCTTAGGTTTCCCATAACAAAAGAGGAAGAATTGTATTTGTTCCTATTTTGAAAGTGGTTGGCAACTTCAAATGCTTGGAGATTTCTTTCCAATCCTGGTGAAGGAATACTTGTCTAAAACTGTGAAGCTTGAGAGCACTTCAATTAAATTTTACTTTAATTAGTGTTAAGTGTAGTTTCCCATTCTTCTATTAAAATTATCTTTTGTAATAATAGATAGATGTTCATACTGGATTTATGAAGATATCTTTCAAGCCTGAAGCTGTGGAGATAAGTGGACACACTTAGAGATTCATTCCTTTTTTCAGAGAAAATGTTTCTGGCTGTTAATACCACATGGAGAACACCTAGGGCAAGTACAGCGACCCGTGTATTATATGATAAAAACCGGAGCAGCTAGACAGCAGGTATGGAAATGAAATTGTAATGAATGAGTTGAAATTAAGGCATTTTGCTGATTGCACACTTGACAGCTTTCACTGCATGCTTGCTGATTGTGGTTCTGGCTTACCTGATAATGATCAGAGGAATGAAATACACCAGGAAAGCCACCACCGTCATGTAGGGTATCCAGTAGGAGTCATCAGGCCAGAGAGCCCAGCACTGCACTTCTCCATTGGAGAGCTGCCGTTTCCCAAAAATAATCAGAGTTGGTATGGAAAACAGGAAAGAGAGGCTCCAGGCCACTCCAATAAGCACTTTCGCCTGTCTTTCTGTGCAACAGAGTCAAACAGACAGTGTTAATGGGATTGTTGGTGACAGTGAATCCTTGCAGCAGTACTTGACAGAGAGGCAGGGAGGAGGAGGAAGTCATGTGAAGAAAGGGAATTTTAGGCTTCAGCTGGCTGATGCTGAAAAGACTACGAAGGGAAAAAGGGATTTCATCTCTTGCTCATGATAAATAATCATGTCATTATGGGCTTGTATTTTACAAGTTTTATTTAAGGATGCTTAGGGTCTATTGAATCTGAAACACTATGAGAAAGCCACCGGTCAGGGTCAGCAAGTCAGAAACATGAAATGTAAATGGTTCCTCTATGCTACCAAGAGAACCTTGTTAATGGATGTAAAGGACTGCAGGCCTGCCCTGCTGCATGCCTGTTGGTGCACCTTGGAATGAGAAAGATTGCAAAACCTTTCCTATCAGGAAAAAGAAAAGTTCAGGATCAGAACAGAACTGCACAGCCAGCTGCCTTTGACTCCAGCTGCAATTTTATTGTCCCACAGAAATGCAGTCCTGAGGAGACTGGGCATCTCCTGAACTTCTCTGTATTATGGTGGGGGCCAAACCCAGCACCTGTTGAAGAGCATATGCTCAAGCCATGACAAGAGTGGACTGCTAACCATGAGACACAACAGATGACGATGCTCAAGTGCTCAGCCCTGTTTTATCTACTACAAGAGACACTGACTAGGAGATCATGGTGAAGAACAGGAGCTGAAGGATCTCAGAACAGCCAGCAGATTTGGACTACTGCTTCCTCTTGACTTCTGGCCTCCTTCACTGTCAAGTGGGGAAAACAAGTGGGCAACCAAATGATGGCTCGTGGCACCGATGGGATTTCGTAAATATCAATGTGTTGGAGCAAAAAGTCCCAAGGCTTTCATTTTCACAAATCTGCATCTTCTGGCTAAAATCCAGGTAGCTCTAGCCAAAAAGTGTGGGGAAAAAGGGCTGATCTGTGGAGTACTAGTGATTCTCAGTGACAGTTAGTTCTCCTCAGTCAGATTGTGAGAGGAACAGATGGGGACAGCTTTTTTGATCTGGGAAGCTTTAGTGTTCAAATACTTTATTGTCCTAAAAAATACTTGAGGTTGTGTGTGAAACAGAAAATCACTTTAAATTATGCATATCAAGAAGAATGTCTTTCCTCCTTGAAGCTCAAAGAGCAATACAAAAGCATGTGGGCGAAACATTCAAAAAGTAATTTTATGCTTTATAAAACATCAGTTGCAAATACTCAGTTATCCTGCTCATTTTTAAATGCTACCCACGTTCAGCAAAATACAGTCTTGCTAATCTAGAGCTTAAGGGAACTCTGATGACATCTGCCTAAGTGAGAGAGTTAGATTAACTCTATAAATATTGCACATGAAAAGGAGAACTGTAAAGTTTCCCAAAGCGTAACAGAATAAATTTAGCAAAAACAATATTAAGAATAAATTTTGCAAAATATTTCCTGATAGAGAGGATACTTCAAATGTGAGCTAACAGCTCAGACTACGTTCATGCAAGCCTCAGTGGGGGACCCCTGTGTATTTCTAAGGTAAAAAGATCATACCTGGATAATATGCCTTATTTTTTTTTGTACTGTTATAATGATGACTGCAATTTGGACTGAAGTGGGCAATTTGGGTTGGAAAAGAGTAGTATTGTATCTTTATGTTTTATAAAACATTACCTGCATTGTTCATTTATTCTTGTTTTGAAATATCCCTTCTGTTTGGTAAAATATGGCCTTGCTGATCTAAAGGGCTTTACAGGGCACTGATAGCATTCAGGGAAGTAGATTTTTGTTTTATCAGACTAATGTTGATTTGCTGCCTCACAAGCAGGTTTTGTTGTTTTTTTTTATGTTGGGGGTTTTTTTAGTAGTTGCTCTAACATGCTCTAAATGCCAGCAAATCACATAACTAGAACTATGTCAGTTATAAGTGGAATAAAAAAAATAACAGCTTTTGAAATACAATATTCTATTCAGCCAGTCTCAGTATTTTCCTTTAAAAAACAACATTGCTGTTTAACTGGAGAGTTTTTCGTACTGGGATGGTCAAGACTAACTCCGAGGGTTGGAGTGGGAATCTCAGTTTTCGTGTGACCGTCCCCTTTACTCCGCTCCCACAGTCTGTGTGCTGTGACAGTGGTTTTGTGCACATCTCTCTGCTCCCAGCAACGTGCGGCAGGGACGGCACCTCTTGGAAGGAACTTTTCTTCCTGCCACCAAGAACGTCAATGGTATGCAATCCTTTGATAAAGTGAGTGCCACTTTTGGTTTTAAATCTAGAGAGATCGGGCTGTTCCAGAATCTCATTGATCTGATGGACTTTAGCGTTGTTTTCAGCCCAAAGCCATGCCAGGGACAGTTTACACCTATTTGGGTTTCTTTTAATTAAGCAGTTCTTCTGTCACCTTATATTTAGTTTGTATGCTGTTGCATATACCTTTTCAACATGATGAAATAGGCATGAAATGTCTTCTTCTATAACTTCTCAGTTTCTTTTCCTTTCGATCTTTATTTTACAATTTTTTATTAATGCCCGTTTTGCTTATAGAATTAGGTGCCTCACAGTAAAAGTGTTAGGAGTAGGAGGCATACTTTCACATTCTGCACTTTCAGTGGTCATTTATGTATTTGCAAATTATAAAATATTCAACTGTCAAAGTTTGTCTTCTCAAAAACCATGCAAAGTACAACTCATTGCACATGCTTTTTAACAGGACTTCAGGCTAGTAACCAAACCACAATTTAAAAAAAAAAAATTGTTGACATTTTCAAAGCTAAGTGTTTGTTTTTATTTTCTAAAATGACACTCCAAGGCCACATGTAAACATAATTTTTAAAATCAATAAGGAGAAACAACTCTTTTGTTTCTTGATTGAAGGATTTCAAGGGGATGAGTGCTTCATCTTGGAAAGAAATTTGCCACAGGTTGACTCAGAACTGTTCATGAAGTTTCTCTGTGTCATCACCAATGACAAAGTTTAGTAAATCTCTTTGTTCTCTCTCTGCAAAATAGCTAAGAGGGCATTTCAAAAGCCTCCCACATGGCACCTCTGCAAGAAGTAGCTGGGTTGCAAAAGGTGATTATTTTATGTATATTCAAAAAAGTTGATATCATAAATATATCTCTCTAGATGCTTCTTTTGGATTTACAGATGCCTTCTTTTTCCCTTTGAATGTGGTCTTTGCTTGTCCATTAGTGAGTAGCCAACACCTGCCAGAGGCAGGTGAGTTTTGTCAGCGCTTTTTCCTTTTTCAACTTCAAAGAGTTTTTCAAAGATTAACCATCAAATTCTTTACTGTGCCCAGGCAGCAATTTAACAAGTGCTACTTTTCCTATACCATGAAGAAGAAACACCAGCAGGTCTGTCTCATCTTGCCCCACTCAGCTGGTGAGTTTATGAGCACCCGCCCTGCCTGGTGCAACATCAGCAGGAGCTGTAGAGCATGCCACACTTCCCAAAGCCTGCTGAGAAAACCTTGTTATCAATCTCCCCGGTCTAAAAAAGTTCATCTGCACGCTGGGGAATATGAAGCTAAATTTCAGACAAGTATTTGAAGTTTTCAGATCTTAACATCTGCCAAAGCTGCACCACTTCCTGGGCTGTGATTGATTCATAGGTTTTTAAGGCCAGAAAGGACCATTAATCTGATCCCCTGAATAGAGCTGTCTGGCAAAAGCCATCGTTACTCCAAAACAAGAATGGTATCTGCATTTGATTAAAGCACATTTTCCAGACCTCATGGTTCTTGTAACTGTTATTCTTCCTCCCCATCTGCTAATTCTGTTTATTCACTGAGTGCAACATACTTAATGCCCCACTTTGGCTCTGTAGGAAAGAAATAGTTTTCTTTAAACTGTACTTCTAAGAGGACAGGAGATATTTGAGTGCTGTAAAAAAAAACACAAACCAAACCAAAACAAATAGAAGAAATTATAAGAAACAGTAGATATCCAAACTTATATGCTTTATCTTTTGAAGTTCTTATTAAACTGTTGTATGAATTCTCAGTACCATCCTTTCCATCCAAGTTAGTTTTTAATGTGGATAAATAGAAAATATAGCTGTTGCAGCTCCTATAGTCAGTATAGTTGTAAGAGAGATAACTTTTGCCTATAATTACCTTCAAAAAATGTTGGAAGATAATGAAAACCACTATACTTTTTAAAATGTCATTTCATTCTTTGCCAACACAATACTTCTGAAAACTGCTGAGGGCTAAGTGGGGTTTAATAAATCTTTAAATCAGAGTTCCTTTGTCATTTGGAAAACTGTAATGGATTTCAAATGTAGCTACAGCAGGAATAAATAATTCATGGCAACAAGATTAAGAATTTTGAAAACTAAAAAACTATCCAGTAATATCCATAGCAATAATAAGGCACAGAAATTCTCCTACCTCCTTGCAAGAACTTCATTGGGTAAACTATGGCATGATACCGGTCTATGCTTAGTGACACAAGGACGTAAGTCGAGGCATAGAGAAGGACCACCTGGGGCAGAAGGTGTAACAAGACAGCAGTTAAGAGAGATTTGTTGCAGAAAATGATATCAGCAAGAACTCTGAACTAGGAATATTTGAAAACTTTTAGAGAAAAAAAAAAGAAGAGAAAAAGCAAAACCCCCCACCTTTTGTATTCACCCAGATATTTTCCTTTACCTTGTCCACAAAATTAAAAAGGTTTTATATGCTTTAACTAAAATGTTTCAGCTTTAAATAAAAATTTTCAGCATTCAGCACTTTTGAACAATTTTATACAGCATTTTTGTTGGGATTTCCTGCTGTGGGGACACAAAGCACTGCAGCTGGGGCATACAGGGGAGCACAAGGTTTCTATACCTGGAAGTAGCGAACGACTCTGCAAACGATATCAGGAGCCATAAAATCTCCAGTGTAGCGCCAAATTATATCAGTCATTATGTTTATGAGTCCCGTGAATGAATCTGCAAAGAAAATTAACTGAAGAAGCATTAAAAGAAGCAAATAATGACCACAGGTGAGCCACAGAGGTAGGGATGACCCTCGGGATGTACCAGCTCCCCCCCTCCTGAGGGCAGCCAAGCCACGACTAGTTAGCTGAGAATGCTAGAGGAGCTGGGAAAGCTTCCAAAGGTTTGGAATTTATTTTCTCACAATAATAAATAAAAGCAATTTATTTTCTTGCTTTCTTAATTTACCACCAATTCATTCAGGCAGACGGCAAGATTCCTCTAAGCAGGGGAGCCCACAGCTGGCTTCTCGTGAGCACAGCTTTCCTCTGCCCTCTGGGTTGCCGTTCAGTCTGGCTGGCACTGCAAACGGGTCAGACGAGCTGAGCCCTTAAAGTCCCTTCTCCTCTCCATTGCTTACAAAGGGATGTGAGGTGACCAGCTGAGGTGCCCTAGGCTGGATGCAGGTCCCAGCGTATACCCGCATCTATACCGAAAATGACTAAAATTAACCAAGATCCATTCCTCCTCAAATAACAAGTTGCCTTTTTTTGTGAGTAGAGGTGCATAAAAACTTCTCTGTGGATGTTAATCCCACATACACCTAAACGTTTTATGCTTGTCTGTGAGAGAACTGGAAGGGACAGCCGGATGGGCATGAGCCTGCAGTATGCCAGGTTCACTGCCATCTACAAAAGGTCACCAGGTTTTCCATGAGGTGTAGCACTAGAGAAGCTGTAGGTTAGTGTCTGAGTGTGTCAGCTTGATCCCAGCTGTGCCAAATATTGAACTACTTAATGTCCTTTTTTCTTTTTCTGTTATTTCAATAAAAAAGTGTCTCCTGCAAAAGCACCTGGAGTGATAACCAAATGCTGCTAAAGTCAGAGGAAATTTTGTCAGGATTTAATTTGCAAATTTAATTAATTAATGACCAACCCTGTCTTGTCTGCTTAAAGTTAACCTACTTATGCCTGTACTTTTACTTTCGCCAAATTAAATACACCTCAGGCTATTCTTTTTATTCTTTTTTTTTGCAAGAAAATCTAAGGAGATATTCCAGCCTTTGTTCTGGTTATTGAACAAATGAGTGCTTACAGAGATGCAGGTTTTACAGACAAATTGCAAGAACTGGTACTCCTGTTGTACATACGGGTGATATTAAGTTTTGCCTTTAAAACCAAATTCTCTCTGTAGGACAGAACAAATGTTTTAAGTGCAGTCCACAGAAGAAAATGTGGATCAATCCAGTATCCTGCCACTTCAAGTAACATAGCATATTGCTCTTCTTGCACAGATTACCATAAAGGGAGAGAGCAGGTTAGGAAAACATTTTGTGCAATTTATCATGACAAAACCAAGCAATATGATGAAATAGCTTCCATCTATATTTTAAAAAATTTAGGGCAGTGAGGTAAAGTGCTTCATTTTGATATCAGCATTTTACACATTTGAAAACCATCTCTAAAGTTTAGTGTGGTGAAGGTCTTCTAACCCCCAAGTCAGAAGATTTTGATTTTAAATTTATGACTTTGGAAACAAAATATTTCAACAATTTAAAAAAAAATTTTGAGAAGTAAACAGTTCGAGCCAGTATTTCCAAGAAAACAGGCATGGGTTGTTCAAAATGGGTTTCTTCTAAGCCCTTTGTAATTACAGAAATTCCAGATACTTCTAGCTGGAAACTGAGATCTCAGCTTAATGCTTCAGAAAAAGCAACCTGTTTTGCTTCACTGGAAAACCAGGATAATTTTTTCTGTATCAGTAATTCTTTATCTCCTCATTTTCTTCTTTCATTTATCTTCTCTTTTTCTTCAAGGCTCAGTTCAAAATTAAATTAGTGTAACTATATTACCTCCCTCCTTATGACTTCCCTGTTCAATTAATAGCCGTTTGCTCTTTATTCTCATAGTGTTTCCCAATCCTGTCTTCTCTTTCTTCTCTCTTCCTTTGCCTCCACAGAGAGGCTGGATCAGAGATGACCTCCAGAAGGAAGTTTGTTGTTTTAAATCTTATGTTAAGTGTTGCTCATTGATTAGAGTGATGTGGTAAGGAATGATTGTTCCTCTGATGAGTATAGTGGCTTTAAGACTTTACTGAAAAGGCTGTAGGTTATTAATTTGGAAAAAAAATACAGAGCAGAAGTTTTTCAAAAAGTGAAACACATCCTCCAGCAGTGGTTCCAACCCATCCCTTCGCCTTTCCTTACTCCTGAATTATTGATTCATATTCTCTCTCTCCAATAGTGAAATATTCATTGGTTCAAAGCAATACACATCAACAGAGCTTCACCTCAGGGTATCCTCCGGCTTTTGATGGTCTGAGCATCTGCCAAGCAGGTACTAAATGGGGGCTCAGCTTTCCTCCGGAGCGGGAGGGCGCGAGGACTGCCCTCCCTCTTACCAGCCTGAGAGACCTCGAGAGGAAAGGGAGGGAGAAGGGACAGCACCTCAGCTAGCTGCTCATTTCCCTCTTCTCTTCATCATTTTCCTATAGCTTTCCAACACATCAGGATAGTGCTTTGGAGGTGCATCCTGCAGCTGTGGTGGGAGATGGGACAGCGTCCTGGTGCTTTCCTTCATGTAAGCAATTTGGGCAGTTCCAGAAGCTTAAGCCCACAACAGCTTTTTAGTTTACATCAGCACTGCGGGTTTTAACCTGCGGGTGGCCCCCACTTCACTGGCTTATATGATGGAGATCCACAGGGTAATGAGCCTTTGCTTCAGCTGTTGCTCAACCCAAAGGTATTCTCCAGGGTGCCCTTCATGAATCCTACACCATGTACCTGCTAGCCAGTGCTCAGGCTGAGGGACCATGGAGGGGTTTACTCAGCTGAAGCAGACCCCTCTCCACAAACGCACAGAGTGAATATCAGCTCCATCTTTTTCATGCTACAGGTCTCTTCCTGCTGCATAGCATTACCTACAAATATATCTATAGCCTTAAGTACTTCAGAAGCTTTAAAGACAACTCTAAATTGTCTTTCCCTTGAGAGCCATTGAGTGAGGTTTTTCAGGTGACTGCAGAGGCTTTTAAACGAGATTTAAACTTCACAGCTTCTTTGTGCTGTCAGCCTCAGCTCCTCTCCCCCAGCAGTGCATTTTAAGAGTTCTTTGTGCTGAGTTTCAGAAGGGCTCAGCATGCTCCTCTGAGCGTGTGCCCTGAGCACAAACCACACGTGTGTGCCAAAGGCAATGTAGACAACTGTGAGCGTGTGCCAAGTTTAGCCAGATTTCTCAATGCCCTTTAATTAGAGAAACGTTCTTCCATGCAACATCCTCATGCCTTCTCAGGTTTTAGAAATCCCTCTTGTCTTTTCAATCCCAAAAGTTCCAGACCAACTTTTCTCACTTCTCCAGTCTTCTGCTGCCTGCTCCAGAGGGTGTTTCTTATTCCACCTCTGCAAAGCCAAAGCACTGGACTTTCTCACTATGACACAACCGCACACCTTTAGAGGATTTGTCCTGCAGACACATGTTACTTTATATAGGGCCACCAAGTAAATAATGTGCCTTGTGCAGGTGATCAGACAGTATACAGGAAACATTATAAGTAATTGGAATTGCTGTAATAAAGGTTAGTGTGTGTAAGTCATCTGGTTTCAGCAATGAGATCTCAGCGGATCACACATTCCTTGGCTGCTTTCAGCAAGCTTACACCTCGATGCATGTCACTGGATGACATCATTGACAACCTCAGTGGTGAAATTCAGGTACAGAAAACTAAGAGAGCTGGTACATTGCTCTAAACCTCGATGTCCTCATTACTGTAGGTATCCTCACCACTCCTTACTAAGCTGGTGGCTTGCATATTAGATACTTGTGTTCTTTCACGAAAGAATGTTCGTGAGCCCAATGACACCAAGGTCATTTCTGAAAACTGTGGTAATCAACCTTCACTCATAACTGTGTGCAACTGCTTCTTAATACTCCCTGGGTTTTTTTACTAAGAAGTGGTGTGCGTAGCGTGGTTCTAGGTAATCATTGCTAGGCAACAGTGTGGTTATAGACTCATTTATTTACTCAGAAAAATTGGTAGAAAATCAATTAATGAAATACTTTCTCTTTTGATACAAAATAAAAATAACAGCAAGTGCTAATTTGTGACTTTTAAGCTAAATGTATATTCACAGAAGGATACAGATGAAATGATTCCTTGTTGAAGAAAAGACATGGCACAAGTGTGATAAGGATGGTAGTAGTTTGCTCTTGATGGGAAGTGGAGTTTATATAAACTAATGTAAAAGAAAAGTTCCATGAGATTTCAATAGTAAGGAAAAGTAGAGAGAGGTAGGGAGGAAAGATGGGTTTGCCTGGGCAGAGGGAGGGAGAAACAGCCTATTGAGGTTTGCACAGCTGGGCAAGTCTGCAACCCTTCATCTTCCTTGTCCCTGCCACCACCATGGCCACAGCCAGTCCTCAAAAGCAGAACTAGTTTCTGCCTTCACAAACCTGTCAGGGTTTCAAAATGCAACATTTTTAAACAGCATATATCATAAAGGCCAAGAAAATGTCTGAGAAGGAGAAGCACCCTGTTGTTCCCAGAGGAGACTGAAACACACACTGAATCTAGTGCTACAGCATCTGTTGTTGGGAAATAGGTACTGAAACAACCTGTGAAAATCCTCAGGTCTAAAGACAACATAACCCAAGTTTCCATCATGCTCAGCAAAATCCCTTTCAATTTTTTATGGGCATAACTGAGTGCAGGCATTGCCTCTATGTATATGAGCCCAGGAACTTCTTGATTCAGGAGATGGTTGCAGTAGTTTGGGTGGTGGGTGCTGCCTCGTAGGACCGAGGAGCTCAGAAATATAAAAAAGAAAACACTGCCCTTGAAGGGACAAATCTGAATGCATGCTTGCTGTTGCTATGAGTGAAACAAATTTTTATGTCAAAAATCCCTCCACAGAGATAGAAGTCCATTATAGAAAGCAAATGGAGGTAATTAGCAATCTGGCATGGGAATACAGACAGGTTAAAACTGTCTCAGTTAATATGTTCATAGAAATTCATTGACTTGATGGCATTGCCAAAGGGATGTGCCTTGTGCAGACTTCAGGACATTTCTTTTGTTACAACTGAGGAGGTTAAGACAAAAATCTGCCCTAGCAACTCTGCAAGAAAATATCTTTATCATTTGATTATTAGCACTGACACCATGCTTCCCTGAAGACACTTATCCTAAAGATGCTGAAAGTCTTTTCTGTCAGAAGTGGAGAGCAGATTGCTGGTAAGCTGTGGTGGGTTAAAAAGCTCTCTGTCATCTCAGCTGCAGTTTCATCATTTCCCCCTGATTAAAACAGTTCTGTTTAGTTGGATGTGGTGATCCATGACTTCTTGGTGATTCTGTGCCTCTTACTGAAATTTCTTCTCTCTTTCCATGTCACTTACAGAGGTATATTTTGTTCTGCTTTGTTGATGGCACCAAGCTTCAAAAGGCACCTCAACATGGTATGCAAGACAGGGGGTGCAAGTTCCTTGTCAGGGCTGAACATTTCACACAGCTTATTTTTTTTTGGACCTCCCAATGTGAGTTCCTGTCACCTGCTACTCCCCAAAGCGCACATCCTCTGGAAGGATCAGAAGCAGCAGTTTACTAAACCCTGCCTACAATGGGGTGATAGACACTTAAAAACAAAAGAGGCATCACTGCCCTATGACAAAAATAATGTCCTGTCCATGATTTTTGAACTGATGAGGCAGCCATTGCTGCTCTGCCCTTGCTGCTTTGTCTCATGCTTGAGGTGCTGCCAGATAATAACAGTCAAGTCTGTGAACTTGCCTTGCAAGTTGATAAAACTCATAGCTGATTTTTTTACAGACCTGAGGGTGCAAGCAATTTAAATTAAGCATTCTTACGGGTCCTGAAGATTGGCTTGAGGACAGGCACAGGGCAGAGAGAGCATAGGAGAAGCTGTCCTGCCTCCTGTAGACACCCCTGCAGCTTGTTCCGTTACTCCCACTCTTCCCATAGCCTGTGCTTTCCACTGAAAATATCACATGTGGCTTTGCAAGTATTCTCTGCACTAGAAATAATTTTGTGGTCACGTTAGCTAGAAAATGTGCCAAGCTCTCTGCTCTCATTCAGCAGCTGATGGTGAAATAGGTTATGTACCTGCTCTGACAACTGTAGGACAAGATACTTTCAAGACACTTGGGAGATACCTTTTCAAAATATTATATTTTAGCTCTTTAAACACTGAGCCCCAGGAGCCTGTTGTGTTGCCTCTCCATGCAGTCACGGTGCAGTGAGGGGCTGCCTGTGGAGCAGGTGTGGGTGTGAGAGTCACCCTCACGCTTTCACCCTTTGGTAACCTATTCGTCCTCTTCTCAATCCCTCCAGATGCATTTGCCTGAGTTTGTGCTAGTTTACAGCCCCTTGCTCCAGCATTGCAGAGCATCTGGGCACCATGTTGGGGATGGGGCCAATGAGGGGGGTGGTTGGCACACCCAGGGGCGGACATGAATCTACCAACCCTGAATTTAACTATTTTAGAAGTGTTGATGTGAAGCAGATGTGGTTGTGCATACACGGTGCAAGGATCCCCGCTCTCTGCCAGTGAACCTCTGGCAAAGGGATGGAAAGAGTGAGCTGAAATTTGGTGTGCAGTAAGCTTTTGTGGGGAATCAGCAAGGACACCCACAAGCACTTTGTTCCATTGCGGTGCTTGCATTGGAGCAGGTTGGTGAGGCAGCAGGTTTGCCACACGTACCAACAATGTGTGCTATGCCGCTGTGGGGCATTTTCTCCCTCAGGCCTGGCAGCCTGAAGCAGAACACAAAATGTAATGGAGGAAGCAAAACCCACTTGAAAATTGTCAAGAGGACACCAGTTCAGTTCACCTGTTAAAGCTATGCGGATTTTCTTAGTGGCAGAAGTCATGCTTTTTTCCTTTTTCTGGCTCATAGGAAGTGACAGGAAATTTTGTTGAACTGTGTGAGCATCTTATTTATTTATTGAGTTTTTATATTTCTGATCTGGGATCCCACTCCTCAAGAGATGAAGCAGGGCCTCTTAGGCTAGGTGTTGTAAATGGTAGATGCAGTGAGTCTCCAGTCTCACTCCATAGTTTGTCCAGGTTGAAAGATGAAGGGCTGAGAAAAGCGTGTACCGCACAATGTCAACTTCTTAAGAAACAGCACTTTCAAGAGAGCTGGAGAGCAGGTCTCTAGGAATAAAAATTCAACATGCCCTCCTCTTCTGAAAAACACTAAGGTTCTGTTCAGTTTGCTTTTATTAACATATATCACTTCTTAACATTACTTCCTATTGCATCCTTGCTATGGGGACACAGCTGGAAGGAGCTGGGCTGAGCCAGCAGTGCTGCCAGGAGGGAGCACAGAACTCACCAAAACAGGGCAGGATGACTGGAACAGCAGCAACACGTTAAATGCAGTGGTGAGTGGGCAAGGAGGAGAGCTTGGTCACCACATCAGCAGTGGTCTTACCATTCAGAAAAATTGGTTCCTTCCACAAAGGTGAAGAAGTGGTTGGAGGATTGTTTTCTTGTAAAACTAGTATGTATTATGAACCAGTCAGGACAGTAAAGGCAAATGATTTCCATTCAAATACCCCCTTCTTCAGACCTCTGGAGATACTGTAGTTTGGGTTTGGCAGTTCCCCTTAAGGGGAATGCGTGGGGGCAGATGAAGTTGATGATAATTCTGAATACTAGGACAAAGCTTCTGCTTCCTGTCTTGTGTTACTTGCATGTAGATGAGACCATTGTCTACTAGATCAAACATTATTTTGTCGTATGCGATTGCGCAGTGGGACAGTCTGTGTAAAAAAATAAATTTTTTTTAACAGACTGTATACTAACAGCTGAATACAGTTTTACACTGGGGTTTAAAGAGTAGACAAAGAGTTCCAGCAGCTGTTTATGCAACAGGTAACAACATACCTGCAAAAACCATAGTGAAGGTTCCTGTTTTATAGTGTCCTGTGGCTGTAGGTTTTGAAATAGGAATCAAGCTTCTCATATGAAGATGTGACTTATGCATGCCTGAATATGGAAGACAAATTTAAGCAAGAACAAGTGTTTCATCATTATTATTTACCTGTTAGGAAAGTATATGTCCCATGCAACTCACTTATTTAACTCCCCTTCTCTCCTTCAGGCAAAGTAGAACATGTAAAAACAAACAATGCAGTGGCGGAAAACACCCTTCATAGGGGAGTCTCAGTGTAAATGCTGAAGATACATTCCTATGGATAAGTTTGTCTTACTTAAACACAGGAAAACAAGGATATGCCTCCTCAAAAGACATAGTGTCTGTATTTCATGGCTTCTTTATTTATTTCAAGTGGTGCCTGGCATTTTCCAGAAGGAAAAAATGCTTCTAAGCTACCAAGTACTGAACAAGCCCATTTTAATTCTTTCCTTCCCCAACATCTTGCTGTTTCTTCTAAATCCTCACTGATCATTTTGGCAACTCTTTATCTCAAATATTTTAAGGACTTGTCCATCATATCTTGGTCACAACAGCATCTGCATGATTATGCTCATCTAAAGCATAACCTATTGTAAGAATATTTTCTGTTGCTGTAGTTCAGGCGCTTTGGTGATTATAGTCACCGAATAACCACGCTTCTTATAACGCTGTCTTAGTTGGCTCTGATATTGTTGATGTAGATACCTTAGTCTAAGTAGGAATGGTAAGGATAAAGCCTTCTTTCCTCCCCCCCAGCAAAATGTAAATCAGATTCCCACAATGTTCAAGCAGTGATATTGCATGCTGCAGCTCAATTTTTGTCAAACCTTAGGCTTGCCATTGCAGAATAGTAGAGCAACGTCCATTCCCATTTTCATACCTGCTTTGTCTCCCCTGGTGTTTACTGATAGCATGAACAAAAGCATACTGGTAAGATTCATTGGCGAATTCCCTTGAAAAATCACCTTGCGGAAAAGGTAGAACATGCAAATGTATACTGAGCTACTTTCCATTAAATATCCTGCAGTGCTGAAACAGGCTGAAAATTCATTACATGTGGTCTGGATTTCAGTCCTATAATTGAGCAGAATTTGGCCAAAATGGACTTCTAAGCATTTGGTCTTACTAGAACAACTAAGATTCTGTAGTGCCATATGTGTATCTTTGACCTGAATTCCAAAAATCCTGTTAAACATTTTTAAACATTTGGTAACTAGCTAGGCAATGGAGTTAAAAGAAGTGACTCTCCAGAGAAAACCTGTAAAAGACACCAGAGTGAGTTGGACAGATTGGCAGGTGACAAAGTATTGCATGAAAATGTTGGATGTATTGTCCTACAGCCCTTTGCATAGATGGATAAAAGGAAATGCGTGTTATTGTTGGTGATACAAAGACAATATAACTCAGAATGATAAATAAATATCACTTGCTTTAATATGCAAGAAGGGAATGGAAAAAACCCCTATCTTCTTAATGTAACTTTTTGTTTCACTGCTTTTGTAGTCCATGCAAAGGCTATTTCCAGCATACTTTCCATTTGATTGCAATTAGAAATGCTGCAGAACAGATGACAGACTAAAAGATGCTAATGATATATTGGTACATCTAATGTCAAAATTTTAAAGTCTTGTCTTTTAACAAGAACTAATGAGATCCTAAATGATGATTCCAAGTGTAGTCATTATGGCCATGCTGTTGGCAGGACCGTGCTTGTGCAGTCCTGTTTCTCAGCGTTTACTGCCAGCATATGAGGAAGCCAGATAGAAAACTCCACACACCTACCTTCATTTAACAATAGAAGTCAAACTCTCACGGGGATTAACTGTAAAATAAATGTCCTCTATGCTAGATGAAAATCCTGCCTGTACATCCATCAGGGAATCAAACAGGTATCCATACAACTAGAGGCAACATATTTTTCAAGCAATTCAGAAAGAAATCCTCTTTCCCCCTTAATGCTGAAATGTTGGGCCCAAAGGATTATACAACTTGTCTGCCAAGCACCTTTTATTAAAAACAAAATTGAAAACAAACATAGCACAACTGTCATTAGAATTTAAATGTTTGAAAGAGGCTGAAGGTAGGAAAACCATAATCAGTCCTTCAGGACCACAGAACAATTCTGTAGCTGTCAAAATAAGAATTAAGGCTTCCTATAAACTGGCATAAATTGGCACAGCAAAAGCTGACTGCTGCCGATGTAGAAAATACATGATTCAGTCTGTTGACTGCCAAATGTATCTATACAGCATACGCAGGGCTACCACCAGGCCACAGGAAAGGTTATCAAAATATCAGCCATCCTAATGTCTGCTTTTTCTCTGGAACCCTATAGAAAACCCCTAGTTCACCTCTTGCCCTTCATGCTTCCTTGTGCCTCATTATATGCAATAGGTGTGACAAGAATAAAAACCCAACTGTTCTTCTTGCACTCTGCCTTGTCCGAAAAACCTGTTGCTTTGAAGAAAGTAATTTATGAAAAGATGCATAAAACAGGACCAATGTTTTGCCAGCCAGACTTAGAGGTGCTTCTGCTCTGTTTCCCAAAGTACATTACTAATATGAATAAAGGCTGTGCCTACACCACGCAAGGACCGTGTCTGTGGACCGTGGTACTGCATGGACCTGGTGTATCAGATGTTTGTCAGTGTGGCCAAGTCAGACCTCTCTGATAGCACTGGATGTTCACATTCCTTCCCTGGAGTCCCAAAGAGTTCTATCTGAGACTGATATGGTGGCACAAAAAGCCTCTCGAAGACCTACACAGAGCTTTGCTAAAAGGGAGTAAAAATCTCCCACCAGTGTCAAAAGTCTTTAGATTTCATGTAATTGTTAGTTTAAGGGCTAAGCCAGCCAGCAGCTGGGTCAAGATTGGAATCCCAGGCCAAAACTGAAACCACAGCATTCTAAAAGCATAAAGGAAATTAGTTTTTTCAAAATGTCTGGCTTCTTTTCCTGACTAAAAATTTATGAGTATCTTGGAGATGAATAACCATATATTTGGATTTTCCCTGCAGGTAATTCACTGAGATTGATGAATATAAAGAGTATAAACAATAACTTCAATTTGAAAACTAAAATCAATTTACTTGTGTCTTTTCCACATCCTCTCAGCATTCTAGCAAAGTACTTCTGAAATTGGAGTATCTTCCAAAATAATGAATGAATATGAAGTTTTGTATTTATTTACAAGTCACACTGAAAACGTAACTCTGGGGGAAAAGCGTCATGAAGACGAAAGTGTCTTTATCTACTTCTGAAAGAATGAATGGTCAAAAAGGGATGTGAGTACTTTTAGAAACCTCTTAGTATCGTAGGATAATTTAGGTTGGAAACTACCTTTAAAATCATAGAGGAATAAATAACATAATCCACAAGCTGTATAAACTCAGCAATCTGATGAATTTGTAATCCCTATCTTTTCAGGAACATTTTCTGCAAAGCACAAAAAATGCATTGTTGAAACATTGTTTGCTGAAAACAGTGCTAACCTACCAAAGTACTCATTTGAAAATGTATTTGATATATTAATGTGTGAGTGCTTAAGGATTTGGAAATAAAATTGAAAAAGTATAATGCTATTTTGCAAGAGTGGGTAGTCTATTCATTTGTGACATTTCAGGATAATCAAATTAATCTTGAGCAGGAGCAAAATATTTTGTTTGTTATATTATCTGCATACGAAGAGGTCCAATAAAAGAACTCAAACCCATTTCCTTTTACAGATCCTTTCCAATTTACATTGACGTTATAAACCATGTAAGTGAAGCACAGAGTTATTTAAAAGCATACCTCAACGGGGTATGGTTTTGGAAACACTGCTTTGTTTTTCTGATGGATCTTGTTGAATTGATTTTTCCAGTCTATTTTTATTAGCTAGGTAGAGCATTCGCAGAAGTGTAATTGTGTATTGTAATTTCACTTTGATCACAGTCATTTTCTTCCTTATGTCTCCCGAGCAGTCTTCTAGAAAATACAGCAGTAATGGTTTGCAGCAGTGGATATTGAACTGCTTGCAATCCACTCAGGCAGCTCATAAAAACATTATTAAAAGGCAAATGCCCTTTGTGCTCATAACTTCTAAACCACACAAGCTGAAGTGCCTTAATATTTCTAATGCATTTTAATATATTGAGATGTGCTCTGTTGGAGTTAGTGTCATGGTTTTCCAGCTGAAAACTTGTGCTCTCCTGTCAGTCACTGGTTTGATTTACCCCTGACTCTCCTTCCAGTTCAAGAAGTCAGTTGTCTAAGTGTGGGTTGCTGGAAATGTCAATGACTGGCAGGTAGCCATGTATTCTTTCTGGAGTCTTATCTCCTACAGAAGGAACCTTTTCAGAGCATGCTGAAGCATCTCCTTGATACTACTGAGTGTCCTCCTTCCAAATCATGGAGGCTCTGGAGATGCCCAGTCCTGCAAAGTGCTCTAGCTTGCCTGCTACTGTGAATCTGTCCCCAGAGTGACAGGTCTGGGAGACCTATGAAGGGCAAAGAGGGAAAGAGCACTTCCTATGTCCATGTGCTGTGTGCACTTTACCAGGTAGAATAATAATGGAGCCATTTTAAAGATATCCTTGATGTTCACTGAGGAAGTGGCATAGTGCTTTAGTTTCTGATTTCATTAAACAGCAATCTTCCCACCTCCTAAGATTATCCCTTGCTCAGCAACATCCCTGAATGCGATGTTCAGACATGTGAGTTTTCTCCTTTACCTAAAGAATTGAGAGCACATCTCAGGATGTGCTTTCTGCCAAAATCAGACACTGTGCATATGATCTGCAGCTTTCCCCAGAAAGTGGGGAGCAACAATACTTGCTGTAGAGTTCAACAGCTGAATAAATATTGCCTTGTAGCATACTGGGGTCTTTTTCCACCATAGCAGCTGTCCTGGGTTAGTGTATTCTTTTCCTCATTGAAGATTTTGTTTTCTGTAAATTTTTCAGTAATTATCTTCATCTTTTTTTGTATCTGGTCTATTTCTGCTGTAAACTAAGCATTAACTTTATACTGTCTACAGGTTCCAGGGTCAGAAGAAGTCTTTCTGCAAATTGCAGTTATAAAGGATGTTGGAATATCTAAGACCTTCGCACAGACAACAGGTATCACTCTAGTCAATATCAAATTGTCAACATATAATTTATTTTTTCAGTTGGCCTCAAGATCTTTATTCCAAATAACAATTTCTCTATTGGCATATGATTTCTTCTAAAAGGGAAATTATTTTTCCTTTTGGTGTATTAGTGGAATATACTTCCCCTTTCATAATAAGTGAACTATATTGCCTTCATTTTCTCTTCTCCACTGCTCCCCTCACCATCCTCCACTTCCAGCTCTAAATGTATATGTTTGATAATTGAATAACTGTGGTCTAAATAGAGTGTGTATGTTCCTCTCAGAAAGAGCACCTAAAAGTTATTTTCAGTGGTAAAGTTTATGCTTCCACCGTAACCAAAAGAAATTAGTAGGCAATGAGCTGAAATTCAGTTTTAAGTACACTAGTTGTTCCATGCTACATGCCTTTGGAGATGGTATGCACTTACAATAAGGTAGTTTCAGAGTGCAATACATGCTGACAGAAAATCCATATTTGAGGTAATATACACTGACTTTTCCCTGCCCCAGACACAGTGCAAAACACTTTCATGCTGATTTCCATCAACCACCCATTTTCTCCGAGGTGTCAGAACATTGAACACCTTTGTCTGACCTACTCTACAACCAAGTCCCAGTTAGCTCAGGTGCTACATGCCCACAACTACTCAAAAACGTCTTGTTTAACAAGTCTTTGCGGTAGAAGAGACAGGAAGTGCTTTTGAGAAATACCTGAGGGGTGCAAGAGGTGCCCTGTTTTGAACAAACTGAGTTGGTTTACTTACTGCATGGAAGGCAAACTGGGAATCTGGGAGGTACTTGGTGAATAACATAGTGTTCCACTGAACTTGCCAAGCAGCAAAAGCTAGTATCCCTTTGCAGGGAGACTTAAAGACAGTCTTCACTTACAGTCAGGTTGCAAAGCTACAGGATACATTATTGATTTTTTTGTTTAAGAAGCTTCAGTGTTTGAGAGAGATAATATTTTACAGCATAATGAGAGGACACTCCAGAGAAACTAGGTAGATGTGCAACTGATGTGGTTGTCACATATTAATATTAGATTAGACACCTCTGCAAAGCAAAGATTTCAGGTGGGTAATTTTATTGCTGTGCTGTCTTTTGTGCATTAAAATTTCAGGAGAGTTTCTGTCTTAGAGCAATGAGATTTGCCACTAATAACTCTGACACAAAGAAACTTACTTGATGTTTGAGTACTACAATACTGTAAAAACTCATCAGAGAAGATGATCAGAGACTGGAAATGCATGCACTGAATGAGCGGATCAGTGCTGTAGTATAGTTTTCATGGGTCCCATGCAACCAGCACTGTGAGGAATACTTCAAATGGACTGTGCCACCTAACAAGCTCAGTATTTAAAATGTGTCAGGCTTACTGTGTGCCTGCATGGGCTTCTGTTAGGGAAATCAGGAATCCAAATTTAAATTGATTCTGTGAATGAAAGATGGAAGTTGTGTCACAGTATCCTCCTTTTAGAGAGGTGAACAAAACACTGAAAGACCCTTACTTTTCCAGGGTTATGTACAAAGCTGTCCTCAGAAGTGGTGAAACTGGATTCCATGCTGAGGATGACAGAAAAAGCCACTTTTGCTGTTCAGCCCTTTTAGAGGGGATCTACTACCAACTTCCATGAATGAACATCTGTCACCTTGCAGTTCTTGAGAAAAGACTTTAAATAAAAAAGTCCCCTTGATTTCTAAAAATATTGCATGTTTCATAAAAGAAAGAGTACTGAGCAACAAATGACATTTCTTGTATTTCAGTTGACTTATCAGATATCATTGGAGATACAGTTTCCTAACAAGCAGTGAAATTACTATATTTAATATACCTTAAATTGTTTCTCTGGACTTCACAGTAATATAGCAGTGACTCCAGCAAACTCACAACACATTAGAAACCCAGTGTATGTACAGTCCCTATCTCTGTAGCATGGGAAAGCTATTTTCCAAGAGAGCTCTCCATTCCTTCCAAATGTGGCATCAGCTCCTTTTTTTCCCTGTCTTTGGGAACTGGAAATGAAAAAGGATAGAAATTAGTTCTTCTGTTCAAAACTAGAAAACATCCATCAATAGAACAACACCATCTTAAAATGCAGAGGGGTTTTGGGTTTTTTTTCCGGAAATAGTTAAACTTCTCTTTTTTTTTTTCTTCTTTTTTTTTTTTCTTCAGGTTCCCACAACTTCAAAGCAAACTGTTTCCTTGTGCTGAAATCACCCTATTCCCCTTGTCTAGTCTGCAGGCTTCTGGATATTAGGATAATGTTTTTTCTATTGTTAGTTTACAATGAAAGTAAAAATGTCTCACAAGAAAAAATTCTTGCTGTTCATTATCAGTAACCTCTAAGAAATTGGCATGATAACTGCATCTGCTTTTCAATGCTGTTATCCCTATTCCTTAAGAAGTAGAAAAAAGTCTGACTTGTAAATGAAATGTTTGGAGATTTGTCCAGATGTAATATCCATCCTATTTTGACCAATCATGTTCTTGTTAAGCAGGTCTTCACTTTTCTCTTCTTCTTGCTACTATCTGCTAATGTAATAGGAGTGAAAAACTATGTGATTGATCTGCAAGTATCTTTTGGATTTCAAGGTTCGGGCTATGGAGTGTGTGTGTTTACGTGTATTAAACGTGTGCAGAAACAGAATGAACTGCTAAAACACACCCAGATCCTTCAGGTTACTCTTTTCACCAACACAGTAGGGCACAACACTTACTGAACTCGATGGTCTTGGCGGTCTTTTCTAACCTAATTGATTCTTTGATCCTAAAGGTTCTCCTTTAAGGCTGATCAGGCAGCTGTATGTAGTGTTAATGCACAGGTTTGGAGTAACTTTGTCACTTAAGCTACATTTCTATTTCAGATCCCATTTAGATCTCTGCAACTACCTGAAAGGAGGTTGTAGAAAGGTGGGTGTCAGTCTATTCTCCCAAGTATCAAGCAATAGGACACGAGGAAATGGACTCGGGTTGTGTCAAGGGAAGTTTACTTTGGATATTAGGAAAGACTTCTTCACAGAAAGGGTGGTCAAGCATTGGAACAGGCTGGCCAGGGAAGGGGTTGAGTCAGCATGACTGGAAGTATTTATAAGATGTGTAGATGTGGTACTTAGGGACAGGATTTAATGATGGAGTTGGCAGTGTTAAGTTGGACTCAATGATCTTTTCCAGCCTAAATGATTCTACGATTCTATGAATAAGTTGTTTTTTGGGCAGTGTGTAGAAAAGCTTGGACAAATTCCAGATGGCAGTTTAGAAAAGAGCTGAACACAATAGAAATATTCCTGCACTTTCCATCAGGTAACATGTTGCTGTGCCTTGCTGTGATTAGAAATGAACAAATGAAAAAGTTGCTGAGAAACATCACTGTAAAAGTTTGTATTTGTGGATGGGATTTGAGCCAGAGCCTTCTGAGGTCTGATTGAAATGGAGGAAGATTAGGTTCTTAGTTGTCAAAGACGAATAGTAATCCTGACACATTTGGTGACGTATGAACACTGAAGGGATTTATATAGTCAACTTTAGAGATCTAAATTAGGAATTGAATCCTCCTGTACAAGACAGTGAAACTTAAAGGCAGCTTAAAGTATTTCCCTCTAGTGGCTATAAATGGAGCATAGGGAGGGTGACTTCTTATCCTATGTACCTACAGTGAGGAGTCTAAAATAGATGGCATGAATAATCCCTAAAATGAGTACCAGTGTGCAAGAATGCAGTCACAAAATTTAATCCAATTATCTCTGTGACAGTTATGTCCCATTCTGCTTCCCAGGACTGTTTTCAAAACGTATGCTTTCTTTAGACCTACTTCTGTTCATATGGCAAGAAATTAACAGAGCATTTTCCCTCTACCTTTCACAGTATCAATGATGCTGGATAAAGCAAAAGGTGTGTAATGTTCCAATTAACAGTAACTTCCTCAGGTGAAGAAGGTCACAGATTAAAATCCCTTTGGCTCAAAGACCTGGAAATGTAAATTGTCACCTAAGTACTCAACTGCTGAGCTATAAGAGAACAAAGATGTCTGAAGGTACTTGCCTAATTCACATTTTACTCAGCTAACTAGAAAAGTTACTAAGATAGGAATTTCATTGTTCTTTTTATATTGTTTCTTTCAAATATCACATGGTCGCTCTATCATATGAGCCCAGACCACATTGCTTTTTTTTTTTTTACAGCCCTCAAAGTAATGTAGTTGCCCAGACAAACCTTTATAATCTCCACATAGCCCTACTGGTATCAGCAGAGCTGTGATGGTGCTGTAATTTAGCTGCACAGTGCAAGTCTCATCACAGGGTTAGAGAAATCATATTGCAGGTGAAAGAGGTGGTAAAAAACTAGTAACAAAAAACAGCTGAAAGGAAATGCTGTCATTTTAGTCACACAGATGTCTAGTCAGGAAAAGCAGTCTCATGCAAAGATCTGAAAGAATGACAGCTCCTTTTGAAATAATACAAATAGTAAATGTGGATCGCCTATGTGGAAATCTGTAGGTGGTTAAGTGGAATCAAGTCTGGGCTCCGAGTGTGTGAGAAAATTATGCCTTTGATAAGGATAGGACACCTAATGTCCATTCATCATTTTTTAATCCTTTCAGAAGTGAGTTATTAGCTGGGAAAAGCAAATAGAACAACTGCTTCCATCTTAGTTTAAAATTGTACGATCTAGGGTGAATTTTGGGAGATAGAATTGTCACTAAGATGTTCCACTAATATATATATTATTATTATTTCCATTCTGGGAATGTCCAGAAGCCTAAGCCTTAGGGATGGCATTCAAAAGCACTCCTGGATGACTTAGGATCAGAAATGGTGCCTGCTTTTTATTTTAAACATACATGTACACTGGAAAGGAATAATCATTGCATACTATATTGAATATTTATAAGCATATTTAGAAGCAGGAGGATTTATGAACTAAAGCTTATTAAGTCCCTAGAGGTTATATAAGGAAATACTCATATTCTTTTTACAGGAATCCATACCCCTACTCAAAATACGTTACTGCTCCACAAAACGCAAGTTAAAAAAAAGAAAGCTCTGGCTTCAGGGTGTTAAAGTGATGGAGATGCAGATGAAATGAGGGCATCTCATCTTTGTTGCTAAATTCTCAGGGTCCCAGATGGTCCTTTGAAATGTGATATAAACCACGTCCCCCAGATACTACACTGAAATTGATAGCGGAGCCACTGGTAAGTGAGGAGAGCGTGTCTGCTGTTTTGCAGTTGTGGAGGAGATGCAGCTTATATCACTAGGCACATTGAAAATCTCACTCTGAGCTCCTGTGTATGATCAACAAACTGTCCCCTTCCAGAACAATTTAGTACAGTGTTTAGGTACTGTACTTTGAGGAAAGAAGAGACCTTTTTAATGAGTTCTCCTTGCCTTCGTGGACCTCAGTTCTGTACTTAGGGTTATGCTGCAGAGTGGTTTTTGCTACGATTAGGGGATCTGAAGACCACTATTCAGAGACAACAGACTAAAAATCATTCATTTAAGGATGTCTGCCTAGTGGCTTGTGATTGCATTGATTATAAATCATGAATCATGGACATCTTGTTCCTGAATTCTTAGGATTAAAGTAGGCTATATAAATAAAAGTCATTACAGGGTTTTTAAGTGGATGACAATTCTTGCTTCCAGTAGCAAATTTGGAAAGCTCATTATCTTTATATTGTCACTAATGGGAGGGACATTACATTCTGAGTTAAGAACTGGCTGGATGGCCAGTCACTAGCAGTGTCCCCCAGGGATCAGTGTTGGGCCCAGTTCTGTTTAATATCTTTATTGATGATTTAGATGAGGGGATTGAGTCCACCATTAGCAAATGTGCAGATGACAGTAAGTTGGGGGGCAGTGTCAATCAACTAGAATGCAGGAGGGCTCTGCAGAGGGACCTGGACAAGCTGGAGAGTTGGGCTGATTCCAATGGGATGAGGTTCAACAAGGCCCAGTGCCGGGTCCTGCACTTTGGGCACAACAACCCCCTGCAGTGCTACAGGCTGGGCACAGAGTGGCTGGAGAGCAGCCAGGCAGAAAGGGACCTGGGAGTTTGGATTGACAGGAAGCTGAACACGAGCCAGCAGTGTGCCCAGGTGGCCAAGAAGGCCAATGGCATCCTGGCCTGTATCAGGAACAGTGTGGCCAGCAGGACCAGGGAAGTGATTCTTCCCCTGTACTCAGCACTGGTGAGGCCACACCTGGAGTACTGTGTCCAGTTCTGGGCCCCTCAGTTCAGGAAGGATATCGAGGTGCTGGAGCAGGTCCAGAGAAGAGCGACAAGTGAAGGGACTCGAATACAAGTCCTATGAGGAGAGGCTGAGGGAGCTGGGG
>VZRE01012170.1:232816-282430 GCA_013396775.1 Cephalopterus ornatus
GAGAAGAGCGACAAGTGAAGGGACTCGAATGCAAGTCCTATGAGGAGAGGCTGAGGGAGCTGGGGTTGTTTAGTCTGGAGAAGAGGAGGTTCAGGGAAGACCTCATCACTCTCTACAACTACCTGAAAGGAGGTTGTAGCCAGGTGGGGAATGGTCTCTTCTCCCAGGCAACTATCAGTAGGACAAGAGGGCATGGTCTTAAGCTCTGCCAGGGGAGGTATAGTTTGGATATTAGGAAGAAATTCTTTACAGAGAGGGTAATCAGGTATTGGAATGGGCTGCCCAGGGAAGTGGTGGATTCCCTGTCCCTGGAGGTTTTTAAGATGAGACTGGATGTGGCACTTAGTGCCATGGTCTAGTAACCACGGTGGTAGTGGATCAAGGGTTGGACTTGATGATCTCAGAGGTCTTTTCCAACCTGGCTGATTCTATGATTCTACTATTATAGTTACAGCACTTCAGCTTTTTTTCTTTTATTTTTGTACTAGTGATACTGTTTCCTACTCCAGCGAGCTAAGATGTGTACAGTCACTGCAAACATGAATACTGTGTCCAGCCCTGCACTTTTCAGTGAGCCCTTGAGAAGGTATCTAAAGACACATGAGCACTAAACAAAATATAGTGTAACAGGCTTGTGTCTGAGCTAGTTAAAAACACTTTGAATGTTCTCTGGAATTGAATGCTAAAGCAGAAGTAGTTGTCAGCAAATCTGCAGCTCATTTCTACACTCTTGGAGTGTCCCACCTCTTCAGGATCACCCAGTCTGCTTTTTGGGGTACCTCATTCTAGGCTGAATCTCTCTGGCTTCTGCATCACCATCTGCTCCACTGTTGTATTTTACCTTTGCTCGCCTACTTCCTTGATTCCAATCCTTTTATGCATTTACATCAAAGGCAAAGGCAATCCAACTTGGACCACAGGATTACTGCAATTCCCCGAAGCCCACCTTTTTTCTTATAGCCCCAGTGTTGTGGTAACATAACTTTACCTGTTCAAGAGGAGTTCGTTTTGTACCAAAAGCAGTTTCTTCACATTAAAGCTCACAAGGAGGTAATGTAACTCGATGGATTGTTTGTGTACTAGTCCCAAATTCAGTGCTGCTTCATGATTCCACCTCTAAAACATGAAATCTACTCTGTTTTCTGTGAGCATTTTCATTTGACTCTATGACCAAACACTGTGAAATAGAGGTCCTGATACCCCTGAATAGACTACGTCACCTTCTTCACATAAAGCTTTCTATTGGTCAGTTTTGATGCTGAAATTCACTCCTGGTTTCCTTTCCTAGCTTCTGAGGATATTTCACTTTTTATCCCATCTGCTTCACGATTGGGTTGGGAGAAAACACATTTTAAGAGTGATGCATGTATTGGATATTTTATGATTTCCTTAGGAAAATAGAAACTATGTGTTGACGAATCATTTATAAAGAGGAAAATGATTATATATAGACATACAGAAATATTCCTGAATGTTTACATAAGAAATCTGAGAGTATAGTAAAACATGATTCGTAATATCAAACTGGAATTGTACAGCCAGTGTCCAAGCTACTTATTACGAACTAGGGGACTACGACTCATCTTCAAATCTGAGTTAAATTTCAAAAGACAATTTGAGTTCCTGCTAGGTGTTATTAGATTGCCAAAAATGGCAATGGATATCAAATCTGGTTTGCCTTGTGCTACTGTGGGGTATTAGAGGCAGTGACCACATTTTTCTCTTATTCTGCATTATGTCTCAGTTTGTGGGGGCACACTAACACATACCTAATCTAAAGTAAGTCCCGTAATGCTATCCTGCTACTGAATTAGTCTTCTTGGCAGAATTGGGATGGAAAATGATTGCTTCTTCTCCAGGCAACTAATGCGGCCATGTAACAAATTTTCTTATTCACATAGTTTCATGGGATACACTGAATAAGTAATGTTAATATTGCTGTGTTTACTCCCAGAGACTATTTTTGCTCTTGGTAAATTGAATCACATTTATTCTGTGAATGCAAAATGAACAGTTGTACTAAATACTACAGTTTCTCTAGCCTACAGAGGAAAGGTGGATATAATCTATTTCCTTCGCTGTTTATTAAGCCGTGTGTATACTCAGGTGATTTACAGAGATGTTAGACTTCCAGCTAGGTGTTTGGCAAACAAGCTGCTTGCAAAAGTGGGGAATGTGGATGCCACTGGGTACTCCAGAAAATTTTGGTGTCTGTGCATGAGGAAATATTAACAAATTACACTCTTATTTCCCAATTTTGAGAAACTGTTTTCAGTAGTGACGACAACATGTAGTGTATAACATGGATGATCCATTACCAGAGACAGTTTCTTTAGATTAATTACACTTTCAAGAGTTTTTAGGGCATGATGAACATAAAAACACAGATATTCTTCTTTCATTTTAAACAATGAACTCTGCAGTACAATTGTAACTTTCTCCAAGACTGCAGATAGGGTGCAGACACCTCTCACCTTTCCTCAGCCTTCCTCAGTGTTTTTCCAACAAATTAGCAGACAGTAGGTGTGGAAAAGGGAGAAAGACATAGATTTCTGAGAATTATTTCAGTTCAGTTTTCTGCATTAGGTTTCTGCGTCTTGGATGGGCAATGATGTAAATCAGATTGCCAGGTTCCAGCCAAGACCCAGCTGGCAAGGTGTAAGTTTTCCAGTATAACTGAAAATGCTCTGAACTTTTTGGTTGCCAACAGTCCACCTCCATTAAGGTGACCTGCTGATTTAGCTGCTAATTGACTCTGTGCAATTAACTTCCAGTGCTCATAATCACTGTGATATCAGTACTTGTAAAACGGATGAATTTGTATGTATGATTTCTCTGAAGCGAAGAAATATTACAAGTACCATTTTCTAGATGAAAAGGTGGAACAGAGACAATTATCTGTTCATAATGTTCTACATGTTAATTTTGGTAATGGTGTTACTATATTAAGCTTTTCTACAGATCATAGAGTAACAAGTCATCTTCATTCCTTCAAGTCACATAGACAAGGAAGAAAAATATTGAAGGACAGGCACAATCCATTAAACCTAGTGGTTATGGTGCAGGGAAAAAGAAGAAGGAGAAAGGAAGGACAGCCTCTAATGCATTTGTTCACATTTAGCTGTTGTAGCAGTAGAGTTAGATGTACTTGTTTAGTTCATTTAACTAGCAGATAAGTTGGCAGACTGCCTTCAGTCATCTTAACCAAAGTCATCCCAGAAGCCAGTGACTGAGCCCTGTTAGTTTTAGTCTCACAGTCATGCTCTCTCTGTGTAGAAGCAGAACAGAAAATAAACAATCTTTGCTTTAGCAGGGTCCATTTCCACCTAAGTGCTTTCATAACCCTCTCATAGCAAATTTTCAGTGTATTGGCTTTTTACTAAACATTGAACAAAATTAAGGCAGCTGATAAGGACCAATGGTTCAGCTATCTAGGAGCAACTGAAGAAGGTGGCAATGACATAAATCTCTTTATGTCACTTTTAAAACTACCTCCTTGTCTTTTTAATGTCATTCTCAAGTCATCTCTTAGGATTTGGTATTTATATCACAATACAGACTGTAGCTACATACTTTTACCAAACATCTTTTGTTTTCACTGTTTATATGTAAGCTACCATAAAAGTTAGGGGATGTTCTTTCTGTTTTGTCACTTCATTACAGCCACAGCAATATCTACATTAGCATGTATTTCCAAACAAGACTGTCAGGCTCTGGCTTAAAATTTGGCATGCACTAAAGTGCCTACATGTATTTCTGCCCCTAACAGTGGGCAAAATGTAACACTGTTCTTAAAGTACTGATTTCTGCTGAATGTTGGAATGGAAAGAGAAACATATATGAGCTAAAGGTCATGACATTTCCAACTCCAACTTTCCAGATGTTAATGCTGGAGAAAAAGAGCTAAACAAACTATGCACTTTTGGGCATTAAAAGGAACTTAAATACATTCCTCTATCAGTGGTAGCTGAAGTTGAATGGAGAAAAATGAGAAGCAAAATTCTTTTAGCAGACTTTTTTTAATGTATTGCTTGATTGGTTTTAGAATTGGTCAAATAATAACAGTTCTTACTGGAAGGATTCTTTAGCCCATAAATGACATTCCTTATCCACTGCTACTCAAATAATTATGTTTTATATATGCCTGTGTCCACTGCTTTTATATTTTGAAAGTAGACTTAAGAAGACTACTTTGGTAGAGCTGGGTAAACTGATCTAAATGTACATAAATGAGTGGATAAACTATCTTTTCTTAAAACAACTATATCTCTCTTCAATATTTCCAGCATTATACAGTGTCTGTGAACTCATCCCACTCTTTGATCTTGAACCACTTTGTGATTTCAGTCAGAGGCAAACATCTTAAAGACACTAAGACTCTGAAGTTATGTGAAACAGCATCAGGTAGGGAAGATGTGAGAGATTTCCTGCCAGGAAATAGCTATGCCATGAGCATAACTTGTTCTAAACTCAGAAGAAATCTTTTTGGGGAAAAGTGTTTAGAAATACCCTCCTCACGGGATAATCTTCAGAACTTGCACTTTCTGAGAAACTAAATTGCCTTGGAGATAGAAATCTGTAGGAAACCTAGCTGTAGTTTCAGTCTTCACAGATAAACTTGTTTCTAAGAAAAACCTTTTTACAGAAGAGGAATATGACCAAATGCAGATTGAACACAAGGCAAACATGGCAATATTCCTCTTTGTTAAATTAGCTGATGCTGAGTGATTAGTACTATTGTTCAGCTCAGCTGTTGACTCTTAGCTGATTTCCTAGTGCTTAATTCCCAGATAATTTCAAAGAGATTTATCCAGGAACTGAGAGTTAGACATAGACTTAACTATGGTACTGACACAGGCATTGTATAGGCATATATTTAATGCAAAATATTGTGAATTCAGGCTTCAGCAACATCTTTAAGCACTCTGAAGTTGAAGGGATTACTCATGTTCCTACAAAATCTTGCAGTTTTGAGTACTCTGATTATGATGTAGTAAGGAATCAGTACGAGTCTTCTCTGAATTTGATGAGCAGTGTTCTGGCAGTGTTGAAAGAAGCCTCAATCAGTTAGTTACTTCTCTTCTGCATCTGGCTTGGCAACCAGTCAAAAAGAACAACAGTGCTCATTTCACATTCATGTATTATGCACAATTTGCTTTGAATACCTTGTTTATTCTAACACGAAGACTGTGTTTTAATTTCATTTTGGTACTACATTAGTGGGAAGACGTGAGAACTGAGGGCACTACTCAACTATCAAGCCACAGATCAATAGACAAAAAGTTTTTGAATGGTTTTGAAATGCCTGTATTGATAAAGATATGCTCATTATTCTTCTTTCTGCTACTGGGGCAGAAATAATAAATATTTTAAGAACCTCAAAATAGATGGAAGTAGTAATATTATTGACTAAGCAGGAACTGTTTGCCAGGAGATTAGGCTTTAGTTGGTAGGATTTAAATATGCCTGGCATGTCAAAACAGTGTGACAAGTCAATGTTTTCATGATCTTCTGCATCTACCTCATAACTTGTTGTGAAGGGATGATGGCCGTTGCCAGCTTGATTTATTCTTAATAATATTTTTGAAGATAAGACAGTGAAATGGCTCCATTTCAGGAATTAAGTAATTTCTTTGTGCCAAAATACTGACAAGAGCTCTTGGTGCAGGAAGATAAATTAGAATTATGACTCCTGCACCACAAAAAAGAAGTTGTCATGGCTTGAAGGGAGCCTGCTGTTCAAGCTGGTGTTACCTCTCTTAACATTAGAGATGTGAATGTCAAGTGAGTTTTCTATGTGAATTTCTGTAATGGGAAATGGAACAGGCTGTTGAACTCAGGCAATTTTAAAAGTCAAGGATAATTTTAGGGAAGGGGAGGTCAAAAGAGTTAGCAAGTGGAACAGGTGGATCTCAAATTACAACATTAGCTATATAATACTATTTGCTACCCACATCTAATGGTATATTTGCCTTGTTGCCTTTGCCACTGATTGTTTCAGCTCCCTCAAAAATGCACTTGCAATGCCTTCCCCTCCCTTCATGTACACAGTATTTGAACCCCTAGGGAACAGCACCTCCATTCTAATACAAAAAGTTCTCTTTCCTATAGGTCCAAAGTGGCAAAATTCCTGCTCAGACCCTTATTCAGCACAGCAACAGCAGTAGCCTCCTCCTAGTACACCTCAGTTATCCTGATTCAGATACTTCTGTCTGCTTCTAGCTTTATTCCTTTGACCTGGACACCCACGTCCTTATGCTGGTTCTTTCTCTGCTGCAGTAAATACATTTGTTTTCTTACTAGCTCAAGACCCTTTGCTGTTTAGTTGAGCCTTCCTATTAGGACCCATCTTCTATTACCATGCTGTTGTGAGTATTACACATCTTTGTTCTGGCAACAAGCCCAACCCTTGTGGCCTCTGTGCCAGATGGATACATACAGTCATTTTCCTCCCTCCTATCTTCCAAAGCCTTTCTCATGGTAGTTGCTCCTGGTACCCTGCTCACTGATGAAGTAAGTAGAAAATGGATGGTGTCCATCTGGGGCTTCAGTTGCTCTTCTGCTCTTTGCCTGTACTACTTCTTGGTTGCCTAAGTATATTCATCTGGGATAGGAAACTGTTTGAGCAGAGACTGGTTATGTCAAAACTCCTGTGAACACCTGGTCTGTGAATGATGCTTCCAAACTGTATGGTGAGGCTGTATTAACATGCCTTACCTGATGGAAAATACCACTGCCACACGAAGGAAGTGACATAAAGGTCACAACTGAGATAAGAAGTAAAATCATTTATTACAGATGACTCAGGCAAATAGGAAAACCAGCTGTCAGCACCTCAGAAGAGGAGTCACTGCAAACCTTCACCTCCTCACCTTGTAATAATTCTTACATCACCTGTAGTTACAGACCTGCCCTTTTACATGGCTTTGCACACCTTGATCTATCTGTTTCAGCTGAGAGTAGTTCTTCAAACTGGACAAACTCCTGGGCAGACATGGTTGAGACCATGAGCAGGAGTTCATTTATTTACAAAGAATGCATGTTTAAAATTAGGCAGTATAGTCTATGCTTTTCCAGTATAAACAGAAGTACAACAGACACTAAAGGAGGATGCAATATTGCTGGAAAATCAAATATTAAATAGCTCTTTAGTGAAAAAGTGCGGTCATTCTTACCATAGCTTAGGAAAAAAAAAAGCAACAGAAATCATATAAATATATCCTATATACACAAACAGTACAACGCAGCTGTCTTGTAAGCAGGGATTAGTAGCAGGACGCTGTTATAGAAACAGCACATATTTTCCCTTGGGAAACTTAAATCCCCAAAAATTTAGTCCATTGAAGGCCACAGAGAAACAATGTGCTGCCTATGCTTGTTTCCTTTCCCTGTTGCTGAGGTTGACATTTTACAAGCCAGGCTTCTGTACATTTTATATTTTGTTTAAAAACTACAAAGTCCTTGGACCAACATCCTTTTTTCCATTTAAAAAAACATCTAAATGCATTCTTCTCATCTTTTTATTTTTATATTTCACTTGCTTTATTAAACCAGATAACATGAAGTTATTTTCACTCTTCACTGCAAGAGTGTAGTTGATAGAGAAGTTTTAGTAGAAAAACACAAGAGATTCATCTTAAACTAGTTTAATTTAAACAGTTCCATGACAACAGCTGGAAACATAGCTTCTGGGAAATGTGGATGCAAACTCAGACTGAAAGATAAGATTTGGTGACATCAGTGAGTTGCAGCTGCTGCATTCTGACAGATACTACTACATCTAGTAAAATCTTTTTCGATCAGAATCAGACTGAGCCCTAAGATAAGCAGCTGTCCATTTGCTTTGTGGCAAGCTGCAACTTGTGACAACCGAATCCTTCACAACTCAACTTACATTTTCTTATTTGTCATTTTAATAATGATTCCTGTGCAGGTCAGATGCCCTTACCCCTCCCCACACTACCTGTGATTGCCAGCTGTGTAACAAAGTAGGTCATTCGAGATTTCCGCTTCCTCCTCCAGGTAGAGAAGAGCACGGTGGCATTTCCAGCAATTGTGACAATAAAGAGAATCCAAAGAGTCACCAGCTGCTCTGTCTGCAATGGAGAGAAGGGAAAAAAGCACATCGATAGGGTAGTGACTGGGATTAAGACAGTCAGTTATCCTGGGACAAGTAAGATGAGAATGGAAAATGGGAGTGAAATGGGATTTTTGCCAATTGATTTCAACTATTTAGTCTAAAAGATATTCTTGGGGTTTTTTTTAGAAAACACTTAAAATGCATCACTGCTGGTGATGTTCAGTCCAGTTTGATTTGCAGTGGCTATATGTTACTTCTATCTTCACAAAACCACTAGCAGTGTCTGTATTCAGCACTTAACGCTAAAATGAGAAGCAGCCCTCAGCTTTCTTGTGCTGCTCCAGCAAGCTGTGAAATAACCAGCTGCCTCACTTCATAAGGAATGTTGATAGATGGGCTCCTTTGGAGAAATGGGGGAAATAAACACTTCTCTCTTTCCCAGCTCCAGTGAGTCTGAGTCATCCATGAGACCTACAAAATTCGGACATCCACTCCACGATCTAGATGTGCACCAAGACTAAAAAGTTAAAGTGACTCACTAAGGAAAAGTATAACTGTGTAGCCAGTGATACGTGATGACAAAACGTCCCCTAGTGGTGTGTGTACAAAGAAAAGAAAGAGAGAAATAAAGCTATTCTTGCTCTCCAAGCGTCATGATCCTCTGTCTTTGTTTGCTTGTCTGGTGAGTGCACATCCAATCTTCATATCCTAGCAACTGGAATGAGTTTCAGGTTATGTCAGTGCAGTTGTTTGGGATCTTCCAGTTCCTGACACCAAATTCAAAATGTGGGAGTTAGAAGAAAATGGAGGAGATAAGTAAGGGCTGCAGCTGAAGAGGAATGCCAGATGCTGGCTGTACAGAACTGACCCCAAGGCACTGTCCTGAGCAGGTTGGGGAAAGGAGGCTGCCAGTGAGACACACGTCTACCTGACTGGGCTGGTGATAGAGCAGAACCGGGGACAACACTCATTAAAAGCATTTGGAAGCCACTAACCCATGACTTTGTCATGGGTGAGCAGAAACCAGAGCTTCTGCTGCTTGCAAACAAAATATCTCAGCCGTGAACATGAGGAGGGAAGGTGAAATGAAAGGAATGGAGCAGCGACAAGTAGCTTCTTGCTTCGCAGTGAGCTTTAGTGCTTCCTCAGCTCTTAGCCTCCAGCTGGCCAGAAGCCATGATCCCTCCTCTGTCAGGGAGCCAGAGCTTTGCTCCGGGTATGGAGCCGCACTACCCTGTGGATTATGTTGTTGTGCAGGGAAGGTGATGAGCAATCTGAGGTTGCACTCTGTACCTGAATCCAGAGATTAGATTACCATACAGTGAAGGCTTTGTTGAGATGGTTTCACTTTTCCCAGCATGATCACTTTCACCAGTGTAATCTACCACTGGGATAATCTCACCTAACTTTAAAGTTCCAAAGAGAGAACAATTCTAAATTGTAGTAGTGTTGTCTAGATAACAGCAGTATCTCAGAGATGAGTCACTGTTCATCTCACCTACCATGGGATGGCCTGTCTCCACAGATTATAGTGTGACCTGGATAAGACAACTTGTGTGGGCTGGATGCTTAGCTTTTAGGAAAGAAAAAAAAAAATCCACCTTTTTGGGGTATCTGCAAATCTCTTGAATTTCTTGGAAACAAATGTGTGGCTCAGACATAGTGGCTATTTTTATGGGGATGCTTTGCTTGGTACAGGAATTGGAAGGAAATGTCTTTTTGAAAGATAATAAAATCATAAAAGGTGAGATTTCACATCATTTTTGTCCTTGAAATTAGTGACTGCTCCTCAGGGTTTGGTTTGTCTTTTCCATTACAGAAAAGATATTTCCTACATGAAGGAAACTAAGGGACAGGACTCGTTCCCATTTTCTTTGGTATAAAATCAGGAGATAATTTTCTTAAAAGTAATTCTGTATTTCTATATTATACTGATGGATAGGAACAGAACAAGGATCTGACACTCAAATGTTCTTATGATTCTCACAGAAGAAATAGCTATGGAGAAACAGAGACTGTTTTAGAAGGGTGTTTCCTCACCATAGGGGAGCAGCACATATGGTCATCTTAAATCCCCTCCTGCCAAGTTAAAAAGCAATGATTAACAGTTAAGCAATTTTAGGCTGCAGAAACAGACAATTAAACCAGACTGCAAAGATAAGTTAAAAGATGCAAACACTGAGTACAGTATTAGTCTGAAAGGCCATAAGCAAAGAAATAAAGCCAAAGTGTCTATTAATCTATTTGTTGGAGCTCCCGTTCAGACAAAAGAGAAAAAGTTCTCATTCTTGAGGATAAAGGAGCTATAACAATAAGCAACTTAAATCAAAGCAGCCTCTCTCAGTCTGTGTTAACTTGCAGAATGAAAACTTTTGTGATTATTAATGGGATGGCCACTGTGATAAAGGCCTTCATGGAGGCTAGGATTAGAATTCAAAATTACCTTCCTGAGTTGGAAACATGCACTGGGAAAAAAGCAAGATGCTGTTCAACAAAGAAGTGTAGGACTCTACAGTGTAGTGGATGTAATCACTATGGGTTGGACCAGTCTTCAAAACATCCTCCCTCACACACAGCACGTGTGTAAAGTGCCCCAGAAATGGAACGTGACTTGGTAACATCATCCTACCATGAGAGCAACAGCCACTGTCATGGGATTGACACTAGTCTTGTGCGCCTCTGTCCACCGTACAATGCCCACTCCTAGGCACAGTGCTTCAAGAGAGACGCAGGGAAATGACTTGGCAGCAGTCTAGAGGATATAGCCAGGCAAAAAGACTGAATGAATTAAGTTGCTAAAGCCAGCAAAAATCAGACTGCAGGAAAAGATGAATATACCCTTGAAGACACAAAAAGACGGATATAAAAAAGGAAAGGACTAATCTCTCCTTTAGATCCACTGCAGACAGGACAAAAAACAGTGAATCAAAACTATAGCACAGAATTCAGGATGAAAATTTTTAAAAAATTGACTTAAAATGTATCATAGATATAGAGATTGATTGAGTCAGTAAAACCTCCATCTGTGAAAGTCCTAAAAATAGTTATTAGATTAGAGAGATAGATGATGAATCCTTGAATTTCACTCTGGATGCATTTTCTCTGATTTTGTTTTATTCATCACCTTCAGATTGCTTAGATATGGAAGTGTTTCATTTCATGTCTTGTTCATTCATCAAACAAAAATCCTCTCTTAGTAACAATCCTCAGCAAGGTAATTTACAAAAAAGCATTCTTTAACAACACGTGCAGGCATCAGAAGCATTCTGATAAAAAGAAAAACACTAATATCTCCCAAATCTCTGTGTAGAAGCTTTTGACAAGGGCTTCTTTTGCAATGGGTGTTAACTACAATACATGGGAATGCCATGAGAGAGACTAGTGTCATACACCAGTTATTTAGGTTAGAAAAGCTGGAGATACTCGTAACTTGATTAAGGTCACAGAACAAATCAAAGTCAAGAGGATTTCCTTGGCTCGACTAGAGCCATTACACATGCTGCTGCTCCACAAGACTGCTGTGTTTGGAGCATGGAAGTGCTTGACATCTGGAGAGCATATTTATGTACTGCTAATTTGCTTTAAGATTAAAACCAGCTTTAGTCAATGAGAAAAACCTCTTCATGGGTGAAATGTAAGCCAGAACACCTGCTGAAGACTGTGTGCATTTTCCTTTGGCTATAGAAGAGGCTCGTCATTTTGTTAATGTAATAATATTTCTGAATCCATAGGCTGTGATAAGGCTAGCAAGAGGAATATTTTGCTTTATGTTTGAGACAAAGATCACCCCTGTGAGCAGCTTTAATCAAGACCATAGTTTAATCCTTTTGGAGATATTGGGTGACATTTTGGTGCCATGATGCCATCCCTCCTTCCAGTTCTCCCCAACCAACTTCCTTGCTTTGTCATCTTTCAGGATTTGAATCCCTTCTGTTGAAGGGCACTAGATGTGACTGTGGAAGAGGGTTCCTAATAGCCTATCCCAGTGTAGGTGCTGTTGCTCATGTCTTGAGGTGCAGAGCCTTTGCCTGACAGCAGAGGAGTTGCCCAATAGAAGATGATGTTCGACTATCAGTGGACAAAGCATGTTTGTACTTGAATGGGGACTCAGCATAAAGCAGTTTAGTTCTAGAGGCTGAGGCTGGTTGGGAAACAGCCTGGGGAAAATAAGTTTCTAGGTAAGAAATGAGTAAATGGAAAAAGAGGGAGGAGGTACTCCATTCCCCAAGTGACTGGCTGACCTCTTAATGTGAGGACAGACGGCCTATGGTGAATTCATGGCCTTGATGACATGGTGTCTTCCTACACCATGTCCTTGGTCACTTGGGTGAAGAAGAGGCATTGATTCCTCATATCACAGGTCGGTAGCGGTTTAAGTCTCTGAAGAGCTCCTTCTTGCCAGTTGATTAAATTCTGGCAATATGCAATTGATCTTACTGCTTGACTTTGGTATATTTTAAAAATTATGGGTTTAGCATAGCTTATTGCAGAAATTGAGATTGTAAGAGAGCTGTAATCGTGGAGCAAGCCAAAGAATTTTGTAAGAATGTTCTTAACACATAAGAAGAATATATAAAATTCCCTTGTTAAATTGGGTAACTGCCATACTCACGGTCAGCTTCGCCACTGGTAGATTGCATTGCACTTTCTTGAAGGAGGAAAAAAAACTTTTCTCACTCCTTAACTGCAGACCATGTAAGAAAATGGAGTAGTCTAGATTCACATTTTTTTGATCCTGTTGTAGAAGATCTGGATTCTTGCACGTTCAAAACCGAAAATGTTCAGGACAGATTTGCTGTTTTAACATCCCCCATTTAGATGAAAAACAAAAACCCTTTAAAAACCCAAACAGAAACCAACAACAAAACCAAAGCAAACAAAGCAAACCAAACAGGAAAAATAATAAATAAAAGCACACACACAAAAAAACCCAAAACAAACAAACCAGAAAAAAAAAAAAAACCACAATAAAAAATCCCAAAGAAACAAACCAGGAAGATTAGTTTTCCAGAGGCAGACAGGTGCCATACCACTTGACTGATTTCAGTCAGGAATTTATAGTTAGCTTACCTCTAAGGCAAATTGCACTTTGGACTGCAACACTCAAAGGAATCAAAGAAATACACTCATCAACGCAATTTAATTAGGGAGTTTTAAAGGTACTGGCACAATCTCTGATATAATTCATAAAGTTATTTTAATAAATAAAGAAAGGAAAAATAAATTTAAAACCTCTCTGTCCCATAATGCCAGATTTCTCCACAGCAGAAAACGCAGAGGAGCCTTCTGGGGTCTAACTGCAGCCTACAGTTTCTAACAGGAGGGTGTGGAGAAGATGGAGCAAGGTTTTTCTCAGACATGCACAATGAAGGGGCAAGAGGCCACAAGTCAGAGTAGTAACATAAGACATCTTGATTAGACATTAGGAAAAAAGTATTCATCATGAGGGTGGTCACACAGTGGGATGGAGCCCAGAAAGGCTGCAGGCTGTCCACCCCCGGAGATATTCAAAACTTGAATGGGCACTGCCCTGACAAATCCAGCATACTTTGAATTTGCTTTCGAGTGGTTGGCACAGGCGACCTCTAGAAGTCTTTTCCTACCTGAATTATTATGCACACACATAAGTATGCATCTGACCTATTTTCTTAAGGAATATTCTTAAAACTAGAAAGTACTTATGCAAATGTAATCAGATGAGTGCTTTGCGCAAGTTGTATGTTATTGATTGTATCACAGAAACATGAACAACTCATAGCTTTGTGAGAATCTTTACGTGAATTAAAGTTTGCTCTGCAAGTAAAAAGTAGGCGTCTAAAGGCTACTGGCATGGAAATGGTACAAACGCAGAAGTCTTAGGAAAAGAACTTTAAAGGATAAGATGGTATTATTCTTAAGCTTATTTGGAGGCCTGAGATGAAGAATTTCTGCCAGGTGTTGACCAGCTTAAACAGTGGGCTCTCAGAAGTGAAGTGTGACGCCATGACTATTGTTATTTGTGACTATTGTTATTCTTACCACCTACAAAAAAACCTGTTCTTTAATACATAAAAAAGAACAAACTTGATTAAACTGCCAAATGGAAATCTCTATTTCTTCTTGTGTTGAAACTTTCCAGACAAGTTGTGTTGTGAACAAAACCCACAGCTTAACAGCAATATGCTTGCAGATAAGCTATAGGTGTGTTATGTATACTTCAGTTGTAGACAGCAATTCTAACTGTCAAGAAGGAAAAAAGGCACCAAATATCTTGCAAAAAAAGGCACAGCAAACAGAACACTTGGGCTAGAAGCCAGCTTCATGCAGAAAATACTAGTCACCTAAATGTAAAGATTCAGATGATTAATTTAAGCTATCCCCTACCGCTCAAGAAAAGCTGAAAAAGTGACTGAATCATTTTTGATTCATTTGCTGAGAGGCCTTGTCTCAGTGAGAAGGAAACATGCTCAAACAACTGCTCAAAAATCTTATGCCCTCATTGTTACAAGCAGCAGAAGTTGTACTGTCCACCCCTGTGATATAAACATGTTTCAAAAGGATGTTCTCCAGCTAGCAAGGCAAAACTGAGAAGATGTTTCTACACAGAGTTCACAGAAGATGTTCCTGAAAATTTTAGGAAAGCAATTTGATTGACACTTAAAAGCTCTGAGAAAACTCATGTGAAGATAAGAAAGACTGGGAAAAGAGAAAGTTCAAAGCTAAGTTTTATATTTTGTCTTTGAAACTACTTCTACTGCGATTGGATTTCAGAGGCACACATTTGGGAGGCAACAAGGCATCTAGGAGCTGATTATTTTTTAAAATTAGTGTGGCCTGGAATGGAGCCTGATTCAAAGTGCATAAAAACAAGTTCAGCCCCAGGTTTGACTCCGGGACTCCTGCTTTCCTGTTTCAACGTCACCAGTCATGCCTAATAGTTCTCATATCTCCTGCACAGAAGCTGCTTTACTGAGATGCTTTCTAAACTGACTGCCTGTGTTATCCTCCCAGCACAAGGTGGTGGGACATTCTGGCAATCCCGGGATGCATTGCCAAACAAAGCCTTCACAACACATCAGAAGTGCTGGCAACACTCACTTCCCAAGGGGTCTTTATGGCTGGGAGAAGGGCACAACTGGAAGGAACCCAAGCTGATTTTTTTCTATTCTGTTGAACCTGAGAAGTGGTTTTGAATGAGCTTGTGTCTATAGTCTGTGCATGTTAATGTGTTATACAGAGAAAAGACCTATAATATTTTCCTCCTTTTAGACTTATGGAAATGGACAAGCTGAGAAAGTCTATTCACTAAATCAGGACACTTTCTCATGGAAACGGGTAATTATGGTAAGATTACTTTATCTTCTTTTTGAAATCTAGCAAAGATGTATCTATTTGTTTTGTGAATCTCTGTTTTTTGAAAAACTTATTTCTTAACTCTGACTTTACTGTCACAGATGAGGCAGGGTCCTTTCAGACCACAACATTTAATACAAGATAATTGTTGTGATCTGCCAAATTCAAATAACAGCTGAACAAGCCCCCACCCTGTCCCAGATTTCTCCATAGATGTGGCTGTGACAGTCAGTAACAAACATTAATAATTCAATTCTACTAGCAGATAGTTCATATTTGCCATTCCACTGTGTTTTTGTACAAGATGAATAATAAATGGAGACAGTACTGTCCAGTTATTCATCCAGTTAAGGATCTTTTTACCCATTGCACTCCAGGAAACTACCACATAATTAGATAAACAGATATTCCTGATTTAAATGTCATCAGGAAAGATATATTTTTATTGGTGTACCTATCTATTTTCTTCATAGAAATTTTCAATGTGAAGAGATAATATTAGGTCACTCAATGGTCCATCCATAATTGTATGACTTTGACAGCCATATTTAAGACTGTGAAATGCTGTTTTTCCTAATCACAAAAAGGAGTAAAATTATTAAGTATGGCTAACCTGTACAAGTAAAACATCTGAAAAAAATGTAAAATATATTACTTTCCAGGATTATTTATATAGAAGAGGCAGAGAGATGCAAACCACGTGGCTGTAGAGACCACAGAGACAATAGTGTGAAGGTTGCTAGTACAAAACTGCCCAAATCAGTTGGCTCAGCGCAGCTCCCATTTGGGATGTCTACGGTCAGATCACTTCTGCGTTGCATTTAAGCTGCTAGATGAAGCCAGCCTGGCCAACAGCACTGCAACAGCTGTTTCACAAGGAGATCAGCTATTACATTCTCAGCTCAGCATCTCAGGAATAGCAACAATCATTATGGCATATTACAGAGGCTGCGTTCAGGAGTTCCTGCCACCTTATTTGTGTAAACTTAATTCTCCTCCTCTCTCCACACTGAAAGATTGCAAAGTTACCTCTGAATTATTTGATATGTCTATTTTATAAAACTTGTGATTGCATTTGCAGAGATTACTCTAGAAATTTGACAGCACCCATTATTATTTTCCTATTATGTATTCAAGCATGGGATGCTCTGTATATTTGGTTGAAAATCAGAATGAACAATAAAATAAGCAAATGTTTTCCGGAAGATAAAGCAACTCCTGCATTTGAATGAAAGGATAAAGACACCAGATTCTGACTTAGACTCTGAGGACAGCTGGGGCCAAATTCATGGTACCTGATAGTCCTACAAAACCCATCTACATGTTCATCTCCTCAACTCTTTGCTGGAGATGGTAGGCCCTTTGTACAGAGCATTAGACTCCACGGATAAGCAGCACATGCTCTTAGATTTGTCCTTACTTGATCTAGGCTGTGATGTCCTGTTTAATATCTGAGCTACACGGGCTTAAACATGCAGGTACAGGGAATGCTACAGTGTAGGGAGAGGACATTTGCAGGCGGAGAATCAAACAGTCCTTTCTGAAACAAGCTGGGAATTTACTTTATATGTTTAAAATAATTTGTTGTGGTTTTGATATGCACATAGTTCCTCCTGAGAGCTCTAACACTGCAGGGTCATTGCTGTGGCAATGCTGGGCTCATGACCAGGGCTCATGGGCCCGGAGGGAGTGGGATGTCAACATGTGGACCAGTGGCTGGGGTTCCCACTTGGCAAAGGAGATCATTGGGGTTCCCAGCAACCGTGGATGTAAACAACAAAACCTTTGTGTCCTGCTGCTCAGGGGAGGATTCAGCTCTACTCAGCAGAAAACAAAATAAGAAACTGAACTGCTTGAAGTCAGCCCACCCTGCTGGGAGGCAGGAGATGATGATGGGAACACAGTCCCACCAAGAAAGGAATAGCAACTGTGAATTTTCTCCTTTTGAGCACTCTACTGCATAAAAGTAGGGCATCCCATTTCTCAGCAGACCTCTTAAAACAGAGGTGATCCCTACTCAATCCTCTCCTACCATTGGGGAAGCTTCTGGGCTGGTGAGTACTTGGCAAGAGAAGCTGCTTTCTCCAGCCCTGATGAAGCCTTCCAACCCTGTGGACAACTGGAGCAAACCTATTCTGAGATTTCAGCTTCCCTCCAGATAAGTTTCTGGTAAGTATCTTGTCAGGCTTGTAGAGTTAAGAAGGTCCTAAGGTGAAGAAAGGCCACAGGTGTTCAGATGACATCTGTGCCTTCTAGACTACTGCATTTGGCAGGGGGCAGTTGACACTCACTCAGAGCCCTTTTACACATAGATTAAACACATATGGAGGAGATTGTAAAGGGGTGTAATGAACACTCCTTTTGCCTGAAAGGCTGAAGCTGTAATTAATACCAATTTGCACATCTGTTCTGAATTAGGTGCTGAAACAGCCAACAGAACTCCTTGTGGTTTAAGACAGTAACCTACTTGGATGCTCCATGGAAAGGCACCTCAGAAGAAAGATGGTCTGGGTTTTCAGGGACCATTTGTCATAACACAGCAGCAAGACCTGAATGTCAGTGGGGATGAGGCAGTGCCTTTGCCATGGGCAGCACCAGCTCATCTTGCATGGTGAGTGGTGCATGGGTAAACAGAGTTCTGCCCCAAAAGCTGCAACTCTGCATGCTGAGAGCCACCCTAGGTAGCCCACATGGCCCCAAAGCAGACTTCGTTAGCAAAGCCTTTGTGAGCAGCTGGCCCTTCTACTGTAACAACCACCAGAAGAAAATATGTATTTCTCCAAGTGAACGAAATGCCCCATTCTTAAGCCAAAAAAAAAAAAAAAAAGGACTGAACTGGTAAAACACTCTCTAATATGAAACAGTGCAGGATTTAGTTGTTAAGCAGAGGAACAGACAGAAACTCCAATGCTTCTGAAAGGGAAGCACTCACAGGTCAGCCTGTAACAAGACCTTCTGGCACTGAAATGCTCTAAGGCACATTATTTTACTTTTGTCTCATTGCCACCACAGCATAATACAGACAATACCTTAGGTGGGTACAGGTTATCCATTTGAAGCATGGGAGGAAAAGCAGAAGCCAGTGCCCGCTCCCATAGTTTGAGCAGCATGTAGGTGTCCTACAAAGCTGTTATTGGATAAAACTGTTAAAAAGTCATTAACATAGGTAGTGGGTGAGTGTCACTCCCTGGTCTTCATATATTAGCTTAGATCATGTTTTCCTGTGACTGCTTTGATAAGATACGTTACACCAGCATTTTCCAAGAAGAAATAGCTTGTTTGCCCTGTCTACACCCTGGCACACAAGCTCTGAGATCAACCCGTGTGGTGGCCACTCATCCAGATGCCTTTACAATTAGCTAGAGGTTACAGTGTGTTTGAAAATCCCAATAAAAGGGCAAAGCCCTATTTGTAGCTACATTTTCAACATGGAACTCTGTTTTTCAAATTCATACAGCCTATTCCAAACTGCAGCTTATATTGCTTTAACTGCTTAACCAGACCTTTCTGAAGAGGAAGGAGATGCTCTTTGGCTTGCTGGAGGGGGCAAGGGCATGGACACAACATGGGCAGAGCTGGTGGAGGACAGCCAACCGAGTCAACAAGTACCAGCAATACCTTCCACACGCGAGCTTTTTCAGAGCGCTAAAACTGCTGGCAGGGAGCCCTGTCTTCCCTGCACTCTAGTCATCAGAGCAGGTGCTTTCTCCTTTCCATTCCTACAGCTGCAGCAGCTGTCACTTGTCTCCAGAGTCAAAATATTTCCATGCCTATCAACAGCTTGTAATTGATATGAAATCAGTGAATCTCCTTGCAAAGTTCACGCTATATATGCAAGAGCCAGGCATCCGGCAGAGGAGTGCAAATCTAATGAGAAGCTCTCAGCTAACAGAATCAAGTTTCCTTTAGCAATGGTGAGCATGCATGACTATCCATGGTTTCCTAATTATTGTAATTTACTCAATCTCTCCTATTAACAAGGATTTTTCTGCCTGGGGACTTTTTAATCATGGAATTAATTGTCATTTTTACCATTATAAAATACTACTCCCATGACACTGCTCAGATTTACAGCCCTAACCGTGAAAAGAAGAAAGGAGATAAAGAGAAAGTTGTTGGAAGTATTTTGCTTGTCACTTCTAATGTTTTTTTTCAAAAGCATTTTAGGAGTCTAACATGGAGAAGGGAAAAAAAGAAAAAAGGAAAAAAAAAAAAGAATTTTCATCCCTGAAATCTGAAATAGGAAAGTAACATCTTAACAATAAAAAATATATCAGCAACATGTTAAAAGATACCTTCATCAATTAAGAATAGAATCAGAGACCATCTCTTTCTTTATGAGGCGTGGAAACCTGCAGTAATTCCACTGATTCCACCAGCATTGTGTCAGAACTCTACCAATCTCACAGCTATAAAAATTGCTTCTGAATATATCCCCTTTTACCTCACATGTTGTTAAATGATATAAGTGCCTGTATCTTTCCAGTTGAAATTGATCTCTTTGGTCCTGAGCTGCAGAAGGAACAACAGGGTACTCCTTGTCAGACTTTTTAATAACTTGAACTTGTACAACATGCCGTAACAGTAAAGGGAGATATGGCACGCAGCACGAAATTAAGCAACGGCAATGGGCATAGAAATCTGAAGGAAAGACAAATTTCTGTGCCTCTTTAATCTTTTTCCTACATTCACATATTGCAACGGTGATGGGTGGTTTTGGAGATGAATGAACACACTTCCCATGCCACTCAGCAGCATTCACTACTGAATGACTCAACTGGTGTATTCTTAACAACAGCCTTTAAGAGACTGCATCCCCTGCTCAAGTTAAAAACAAACAAACCAACTAATTAGAACCTGTCTCTCATGATAAAAACAAAAACACCAAAAAAAAAAAAAAGAACTCCACAAAAATCCAAACCAAACAAAAAACCAAACCCAAACAAACAAAAAAAACCCAACAAAAAACCCCCTCTCACTTGTGTGCAGTGTTTGTTACAGCTGGAAAATTGAAAAGAAATCCTTTATGTCAAGATGATGCCTATAAGAAATTACATAAAAATGTGTTAAAATCATACAAGCTTTTGATTAAAGATGCGTGTATAATTACAATACTTCTACAAAAAAACCAGTACTGTCCTCTCTTGGGAGGGGATACAGTTGGCTAAGGCATGTTCTCCAATTCCTACAAGTACTTTGCTTTTCAGTAAATGCCTCACACATGTAGCCAGCTGTCTTTGCAGGGGAAGAAAACACTGATATCTAGGCAAAAAAAGTTCAGTAATCCTAGTTGCCTCCCCACACAAGCGCTAAAAATGCATCAGAGCTGCAAGCATGTGAGAAGAGTAATGCATGCCTTAAAAGAATACCTTAAAGGAATAGTAAAAGGATCCCCACTCCTCTTCTGCCACCACTTCAGTGAAAGTCACCGTTTCAGTACAGGTGACAAGGGTAAGATCCAGCCAGCTGGTGCCTCCCTGGGAGCTGCTGCTGGCTTCTGTGGAGCTGACCTCCATCACCGGGTTTAGTTTGAGTTGTCTAGGTGCTTGTTTTAGTAAGAGTTAACGCAGCCAGGCTTCTCCTGTAAAAGCGCAGCACAAAACCAGCTTCTCACTGCTCCACTGCTGGCTACCAGAGGCGTCAGGCTTCAGTGCAGCTGAGTGATAGAAAAAAAAAACAAAGCCAAGCTGGCATCATCCCTTTGAGCTTTCCTTTGGTACAACTCTGACGACAGCTATCCACATGCTCTTTCCAGCAGCAGCAGCCAGTACAAAAGCCAGCGTACACGCTCCCAGCCATGTGCTTTGTTGACTCTGGATTGCCTTACACACCAAGTTGTTAGCTCTGGAGTCAGGCACACCTGTTAAAGCATGAACCTCCTCCCTACATTAAGCCCAGGAGCCTGGGTATTCCACTCAGCAGATTTGCTTACTTACCCTGGCTCAGCTCACTATGATTTTGGTGACCTGCAGTGTTACAGTATATCCATACACAAACACCAACACACTCTCCTGTACTAGTAAAACCCCATTAGGTTTGTAGGCTTAAGCTATCACAACCTCCATGTCAATGTCTCCCTGACTTCATAAATAGGCCTCTCACCTTTGCAAAGAGTTTGAGTGTGCTGCATACTGAGGAAAGGCAGTGCTTTCTTCACCATATGGAGAGCCTGTCTGGAAAGGCATGGCTCCTACAGACTCCTAGTGTCACTTAGAGGCTCAAGGACCCTTCAGAACAAGGTAATCAATTATCTTTCTACTCACGGATTTTCTGGGCTCTGATCTCACCTACCCTCTGTTTTTATCCATCTCTAGTGATGTTACCACGGGTTTACACCAAGAAGGCAGATGAGAGTATGCACACCTTCCCTGACCAAAGCGCAAAGTCACTTGTAAATCCAGAACTTGTTCAGCTTCGTGAAGACCCTCTGCCTCGATGACAATGTGATCCTAAGCAGAACGTGATGCATTTCACAGCCATACTCCACCAACTCAATTTCCTCTTACCTGCTCATGGCAAAACCCAGTCCTGTGCTTATGCAAGCAAAGATGGCCACAGGGGAGATCAGGAGTCTTTAAACTCCTCTCTCTTGCCAGCACAGCACATCCTCTCTCCAGCTGCTGGAGGAGGGGTCTCCACATAGCATCCATGCTCCTGATCCAGGTAGGACTGTGCCCCACCTCCATAAGCAACAAGAGACAGGTCACTAGAAAAGGGCCTTCCAGCTCCCAGGGCCAGTAACAGCAGGGCATGGAGGCACAAGAAGTAAAATTTAGGTCTAAGTTTTGAATCTGAACCCTCCCAAGTTGGGACATGTCTAGATCGGGGGCTTCAGACCAGGTTGTTCTAGTGACTGGAGAAACCTCTAAGTGTCTGAGCAATATTCAGACCTCTCCAGAAGATGTTGGAGTCATTCAGAGGAGGGAATCAGTCTAGACCAGTACAGATAATCAGTGCTGGTCACGATGAGAAGGGATCAGTACTGACCCGTATGCACCAGTGGTCAATACTTAATAGCAGTGAATGATTCATAGGTTGGAATGAGACCAGATAAAAAGAAATGTTGTAGAATCACCATGCTTTGCTTAAAAACACTGGGAAAGTGCTCATTTATATATTATATGAAAGAGAGGGGGAAATATTTTCGAAGTTTTTTCTGACTGATTGTACAGGTTGATTTTGAAATTCTGATAAGAATTATTTAGTCCAAGCTTCTTGAAAACACAGTACCCTTTTTTCCCCTCCTTTTCTTTCTTATATTTACAGATATCTCTTTGCTTCAGTTAAAATTTATTACACTGAACTTTTGGGTTTGGTGGTTTTTTGTGCTTTCATTCATAGAGGGCTTTTAAGCTCAAGCATATTATCGGCACTAAGAGGCTTTTCAGTAACTACATCACACGCCACATCGTGTGCAGCTCTCAGGACTAACCAAGAGTGACTTCTCTTGTGCCTTTGCCAGCTACTTGATCTAAGTAGTGCTTATGGTGCTGCAAAAGGCTATACCAGGCCCTGCTCCAGCACTCTCCAGTCTACACAGGGCTAATTTCAGGTTTTCCATCACTATTAGCTTTTCTGCCCTTGAGTATTTCTCAGTCACTTGTCACTGCCATGGTTTGTTGATGCCTGGCTTTGCTGAAATGCTGTTTAGCCACATAGAAGCCATGGGCTGCCTATGGTACCACATCTAGAATTTAGGTAATTCTCCAGAACACAACACTTTGTTTTAAAACCTCTACAAAGTCATGCCATCTCTCTGAAATTTGGTGTTGACTGTTAGTTCCCCACCCCACTCCCCGTGCTGAGAACAAACAAACTCTGAAATGAATGGTGAAATAAAATACTTCTATGATTTAATCTCAAAAGTTTATAAAAGGAAAGATCAAATCCTAGCAATTCCTCTGTGGTGAAGGAATAGCTGACTGATTCCTGTAACTGATTGTTGTTTTCCTCAGTAGGGACCTTGAAAAGTTTTTAAGAACTTTCCGTGGTTTAAGAGACTTTTTTTGCAGAGAGAGAAATTGAGTCTTCTCTGTTCTTTAATATAAAATGCTCTCAAATTATTATTGTAAGACAATTTTTTATCTAATGTATGATAAAATATTCTTCTTCTTTCTTAACATTTTGAATGGCTTTTTTTTTAAGTCACACTGTTGTACTGCACCACAGCATGCTTCATAAATAGCAAAGATATTGAAAATAATCTCAAAGCAAAAAGAATGGATTATTTGGAAGAAGAATGGACAGAACTTGCTTTAGAGTCCTCTTCATTTGTCATTCCCTTTATCTTAGTCTCAGAAGCTATTCATATTTAATATTCTTAATACAGCTTTGAACCAAAGGACCAGAAAACCTAAGAGCATAAACGGTTCCAGTGAAAGGCGAAGTTACCATGGCTGCTGTGTGTAGCCAAACCAACGAGGAAACACATAAAGGGAAACCTGCAATGCCTATATTATCTCCCCATAGTGGCATGGCGTTACGGATTGCCAAGAAGAGGAAACCATGTACAACTGCAGAAAGTAAAATCAGGAGACTGATAGACTAGCTCAGTTGGTTAGAGCCTGGAGCTAATAACACCCCTGTGTGGGCCATTCACTTAAGAGTTGAACTTAATGATCCTTCTGGGTCTCTTCCAACTCAGAAAATTCTGTGACTCTGTGACATAATGCAATAGGTGAAGATAGGTAACTCTGGAAAGGAGAAAATAAAAAAAAAAAAGAGAAGCAATGAATCGAAGTTTTTGAAGATCAGGAAAAAATTAGTGATTTTTTGATTATTTGAGCCAGAAAGTCCTCATGCAGGGAGTCTGGTCTTTCCTGGACAACAGCTGTGAAACACAATAGGTGGAGATTGGTCATTTTGTACACCACAGTGTGAACACTCTATGGCAGGCAGAGAAGCAGTCACAGCACTGGTGCATGTTACATTCCAAAGTTCAGTAGCAGTAGGAGGAGGAAAGATGTAGGATATATGGTTCCTCCCATGCTATCCATTTCCCCACTTTGTCTTCGCTGACAGAAACTATTGTGTGGCAATATTTGTTGAGTATGAAGTTGATAACTTGCAAAAAGTAAGCCAATCTAAATGTTCTGATGTGTCTAATTGTTTAAAAGATTAGGCACATCTGAAATTGGCAGAAAAAAGTCCTGCTCAAGTATATGTTATTTTTTACTGAGACTTTATAGTACATTTCTCTGCTGCATTTAGGTAGCATTTGGAGTAATTTGAAAAAAATATTCAGTTTTCTCCTCTTTGGAGCCTCGTGCACGCCGGAGTAGTTGGGCATAATCATATTAAATGCAAAGAACAAATAATGCTATCAGATTGCAGGAAGAAAGAGAATAATATATTTTTTGCTTCTAAAAGCAAGTTAATTGCTTTTCAATAAAAAAACATGCTTATCCAAATCCTCATATGCCAGCTTTGGAACAGGAAGGTTAGTCTGGTTAGTCTGCTCTTACCAATGCACAGCTCCTCTCCCCAAAAGCTGAACATATGGAATGATGCAGACGGGCTCAGCTGCTGACTCAGGCAGTGTAGGATGACTGTAGAGCTGTGTTCCCTCATTCCCACTGCACAGGAGAGCAGAAATGACACATTAAGGACACAAGTCTTGTTGCCTCATGTAAGCTCATTTTCCTTTAATTTACAAGATGCTTAGCAGGTACACTGCTTTCCTTTGGCACTGTGGCTCCAGAAGGGTGCAGATCTGTGTAGCATGGGTAGGCAATACCCAAACAGGCTGGATTGTTGCCCTCAAAGCAACAACCAAGCCTGCATGTGGTCCCAAATCCTGGGCTGTGGCTGAGAAGGGAAGCCCTTGTTTCTGGACTCTTGGAGGTCACTGCTGTGTGTGAAGCAAAGGGCTCCATATATGCCTCACTTAGGATGTAACTGTTTCCCCAACATATTTGCACTCACATTTATACAATTTTTTTAGCCCCTTCAGATGGAGATGACATCAAGTTTCTAAATCTTCAAAGACTTGAAGTAGCAACGATCTTTTATAAGCTAAATATACAGTTACTAGGTTTTCTTGACAGACACCCCTAGCACCCATTCTCCACCTTCCAGAACGAAGTGGCTGTAACTTAGGGTTTGAAGATTCAGAAGTCAAAGCAAGATTTCAGAAGCTGGTTTCAAATTCAATCCCAAGCATTTTATTTTAGCATCTGCATCCCAAGGGCAGGACCAAGACATGCTGCCTGGAAGTCTGACAGCAGCATGCCAACACTTCCAATCTTAGCCATTCCCAGGCTGCTCTTGGTGAGTGTGTGAATATTAGCTACACTCTGCAGAGACCCTGAGGTTGTGACTCTGTCCCATCTGTGCTGCATGGATCACCTTGGGCCATGAGGGCCAACAGCACAGTGTATCCACTGCATCCTTGAATTTCTGGGTTCTGGCATTAAAGAGACTAGCAATTAGAGCTGAAGAGCCTTTCTCTTTTATGCAGAAAATTGTGTTTGAGTTTCATTCAGAATCCGAACAAACATAATTTTGAAATATTAGTAGTATCACAGAATGAGATAACTGCTCTCTGCTGGGTTCCAGCCTGATTTCTGACCTGTCAAATGTCTATCTAGCTTTGAATGAGATCCTCAAATTGACAGTAAGTGGAATTTTCCTCTTAATTTAAGCTTTGAATCAGATCTTTTGTAAAAGTCTAGATTTTACCCATACTGAAGTACTGGAGTTGTAGAAATCATAGAACGTTTTTATAATAAATGATAAAATATGAGCATGTCATTTCTCTTCCATATATAACTGAAACAAATTTTAAAAGGAGGTTTTTTCCCATCTCTATTACTCTTTGTAGTCTTAATCTGGATTGGTTGATTTTACAAAAAGCATACACAGCCATTTCTGTTTTTGCTAAGAAACTTTTGCAGAAGAATAAGCAATCCTTAAGGAATTATCTTTGAAAAGAAGCAAGGAGACGAAGAAAATATGTAGAGGAATGCCATTACATATGAATATTGTGTTAGTGGAACCATCAGACACCCTGAGATTTCAAATCCCTTTGCTCTGTTCCTCTCAATATCAAGAAAATAATATATTTTGCAAGGGCCTGATTCTCCATTCATTCATTGTGTTGCAGAGCAGGATTACTTCCTGTTCTGTGACTGGAATTGCAAGTAGCTTCCATGAAAAAAAGAGCCAAGCACCATGAACTGAAACAGATGACTGATAAATGTGCATTCCAATAAAATATTGAGGCAGTCAACATAGTCACTTGGAATACGCTAGCTTTTAAGGAGCTGAGCAGGTGGCCAAAATGTATGGCATCCATCAGGTTGTTATGCACGTAGTTATGAGTACAGATGCCAGTAAGTAGGTAGGATAAATTCACAGCTCACATCACCCCCAGAACGATTTTTCCTTCAAAATCTTTCGCTTCTGATTGCCAAGGCACCGTCTGTCCTTCTCAAAGCGCTGCAGTGGGAATGGGAAAAGAGCACAGAAATAAAGTTAAGCTGCCAAAAGGGAAAGGTGGCTTCAGGTAAGCCCTGGCCAGCTCCCAGCACACCCAGCAGGCATGCAGCCAGCCTGCCTGACTGCATCCCCTGGCAGACCGTATGCTTATTAACAAGGAAACTGCAGAGAACAAAACACCAGCCATATGCTTGTCCTGTCCTGCTCCTCCCTCTGCTTAAGATCCCAGTTAACTACAATGAGCACTAATGTACGTTGAGAGAGGGGGCAAAGAGGCTGTGCAGATGCGGGTGCTAGTTCCCATTTTGTCTACAGCTGGCATCGTCAGCTCATTGTACAGTCTACTGAGCTACAAGCCAGAGCCTCAGCAGTGCCAGAACTCTGTTTCACACAGTACGGGAAGGCCATTTACAGGAGGAAAACTGGGTTCAAGGTTCCCACAAGCCAAACTTCTTGCAGTGTTTTAAGTAGCTACAACTGACACATAATGCCTTTTACATATATAAACAGGAATCCTTTTCAGTTCAGTTTTCATATTATTGCTTAAAAGCATTTTTCTTCCCTTTGCCCATGTTTAATTGAACTAAAACCTATTTACCAGGCTGTTGGACTAGATGATCATTGTAGGTCCTTTCCAGCTGGAATTTCCTTCCAACTAGTCTAGTCTATTCTAGTCTATTCTATACCAATTCTTAGTCCATCTTAAGCTACACTTTATGGATAATCACATCATATCTGCTTTGGGAGATACTCTCCTCCCGCTCCTTACCTCCCTGTCTACTACCTCTGGTGATTGCACACAAGATGGCAATTCTGTTTAAGCCTCTACTGATTTAGGAGTTGCTCTCTCATCAGAGTGAAGAGGATTCCTGGATTCGATAAACCGTTCTTCCTCTTCAGGGAATGAAGAAAAATCCAGTGGCTAAGAAACACACTTGGAATTCAAGGAAGATATTAAATTCCTTGCTCCTCTGCACATTCCCATTCAGATCATGGCTGAGAAACTTCTGAAAGTGTGACAAAAACTCCAAGTCTAACCCTTCTGGATGTCATTCCTCATTCACCTGGATGCTGTTGTCTGCATAGTTGTCTCTGGGCACACAGAGCACTTGGAGTATCCAATTGACTGTTCAACTATAATTTTTGACAGACCCTCTATAAACAGGGACCTAATTCTCTGTTTAAAGCAAGGTGCACTCTTGCAGCACCATGGTCCTTGCACACTAAATCTGAACCAATTAAATCAGCACTGACCTAAAACTGTGCTAAGCCTCCTTTGCAAAGCAGGGCTAGGTAAAGCCACGCCATAAGTGAGCTGTTTGTTTCACAGAAAACTGAAATTTTGCTATGAACTTCCATTGGGCAGAGGGTTTTAAAAAAATAAAATTCTAGGTAAAGCTTGAAATCAAAGAGTCAAAGTTCAAAACATGGCAAAAAGACAATAAATAAGAACATATTCTAAGATTATATTGCCAGCTTTAAACTTCAATCAAATAGTACTACAGATGCTACAGTGAGAGAAGAAGGTGATAAGATGAATTAGTCTAATCCATCAACACTGAAAGCTGGGGCAAAATAAAAGCACAAACCACAATGTAAGTCCAAGAAATAGAAGAACTCTGTGTCCACAGGGAGGTAGGAGAATAAAACAAAGTGTGGGAACAAAGAATTTTAAGTGCCTGCATCCCAGTTCTCCTTTCTATGGAAGAAGTTGTACCTGAAGTAATGAATACACTCTGTCATGTGGCGATGAGCAGCAGAGTGGAATTACAGATTTAAAACGGAGGTGGAAAGCCAGTAGATGAATTGCAGGACTTTTTATTGCCAATTACAATTTCATGGCAGGGTTATTATTTATTAAATATAGAAGCGGCCAGTTGAATTCCAACTGCTTTTAGGCTTAATTTCACTTATAAAAAGGCTGAAGAAATTACACAGAGCTAGACTAAAAGTCCTCTGCAGTAGCAGGCATGCTTCTACTGCCTTCACGTGTATACACACACAGATACAGAAATAAAAAAAGTCAATGTATGGAAGGGAAACAAGTTACACCCAATTTACTTTTAAAAAAGCCTAAGGTAGAGTAAAATAAATGTACTGTGCTGCTATCATTACTGCACCTGAAGAACACTTCGAACAGTGTAACTTCCTCAATTATTGAAGCTCAATTTTTTTAGGGCCTCTGGAAAAAGATACACTTTACACACTGCTCTCTTATAGAAAACCTGTGTGCAGACAGAAAAAAACCCCTGTGAAATATGTCACAGGTCAGAACTGGTATGTGCAGGGAGAAGAATAAGACAACATTGGTCATATTATGCACTTGTGTCCCAGGTCATCTCCATAAAGGAGGATTTTGTATATGTATATTTTTTCAGGCAGCAAAAGGGATGAGTTATTCAAACCCCAGCAGCTTTGTGTCAGCACTTTGAATTCACTGGACTGCAAGGCAGTGGAAAGTAAGAGGGACCAGAGAGAAAGGAAGAAATACCCACTAAAGAAACTGTCTTAGCTTCATCAGAGATCTCACATGGATAAAGTTTTTATACCTTTGTTCATGCTGATCTGTACCACTGCATATTGGCACAAGTAGGGTGTTTAATAACATATGTTGACCAGAACAACAAATCCCATCTGGCACGCCATAAAACAACTTTTTCTTTTCTTTTTATAGTGTTAGAAAAATAATTTAAAAATATCCAACAGGAGCAAAAAATATATCAAATGCATATAAAATATATTTTTTGTGCAAAAAATCAGTCTTTTGTAGGCTCTTTTTAGACTGAAATACAGATTTAAATTAGTCTGGTGTGATTCAAAACTTCATTTCCAAAATGCCATAGTCTTTTGTTAATATATTTTTCAGGCACACTTCTTTGGATGTTATCTGGAGTTCTTTAGCAGTGCATTGATGTTTCTGATCACATTATGAAATGTATCTTCAGTAAAAATGTGGAAATGGACTGCTATAATTTCCATTTCTGTACAAATAAAACCATTTGACTATCGTTCCAATCCAATGAAGAAGGAGTGAAATAGGACTGACTCACATGTTGATTTGAAAGCAGAAAGAATAGTTCAAAGGAACAAGACTGTCCAAAGAAAAATACAAAACTAAGCAACCACCTTAAGGTTGTGGGTACAGTTGATGTAAGTATTCACATCCCCTAGTGACCAAACAGGCAGCAAATTGCAACTAGGCAATTAATCAGTCCTGTATTTTTATGTCCTCCCTTTTTAATAGACTGTTGTATCTCTTAGATCATCAGCATTTCAACAAGGTGTACACAGTGATGTGGATATCTTATGCTAATGATTCTTTGCTCATCATTGTAAATGTGAGTATTATAATACAAATGCTCAGAAATAGATTGTTGTTTTCAGAATGGGTATAATTACCCTCCATGATTGCATTACACTCAGGCATCCTTTCACGAGCTGGCCAGGGACGACTGCTCTATTAACAGTAAGTTATGGACCAGCAGCACCAGATCTTCATGGAGATAAATGGGCTCAACTCTTTCCAGCTCACAGGTTGTGCCCAAGCATGTGGGCTGTTGATCTGGCTTGCTGACTACACTTGGGAGTAAGCTATCAATTTTTTTCACGTAAGTGGTTATATGCTTATGTGTATAAGCAGAGATGATTTACTGTCTATACAGACAAAACAACATCTCCTTTAGTTAGGTGAGAAATTTCCAGTCCTTGTCCAAACATACTTCTGGAGCAGGTAATGTTGTTCTTGTAATAAAGCTATACAGGATAAAATAATAAGTATCATCTAGGAAGCAGGAGTGAGAAAAGTTTCAAGTGCGTAACAGTGGTGTGGGCGGAATATATGAAATAGCGAATACAATACCTAATTTGTTAAAGTCATTAGAAACAAGCCAGAAATCAGTGTGGGAGATGTTTTTTGTGCTTGCTGCCCAGAACTAAGTCTTCAGAACTTTTGAAAAGATCAGAATTGTTGAAGTGTTCCTTAGATTTTTCTCTCTGGAACAGAAAGAAAATTTGAAGAGAAAAAAAAATATTGTTATGCATGCAAATGTATCAAGCCAGTGAGAGATTAAATGAAGGAAAAGAAAAACATCTGAACACTTGAGCATTCAGTGCTTTTGTAGCACAATTTGCTTCAGGAAGAAATAATGTTTTCTGTGGTTATGAACAAGCAAAAAATTCAAGATTATGTGTACTGCTGCTTGGGGATTAGATGAGGATTTAATATCTTTCTCAGAGAAAGGATTAATTAAAGACTGTCTTCTTTGGGAAGGTGATGAGCAAAATAATTTTGTATGCATATAGAACCTTTGATTTATTTCTCTATAGAAATAAAATGTATTTGATGATTTCTCATTTCATATCTTCCTCTTCAAAAGCAGGGATAATTTGAGATTTTTATTCATAGGAGTTGCTGAAGGGGTTTTAACATGCTTTCAAAATGTCAAAGAAAAAAAAGGAATTATGGGAGTCTCCTTTAGAAAACTGATAATCTACTGCTAGGAGCTGAGGAAATAGTGCTTAAACATCACTAAGAATCTGTCTTTTCATTAAATTTTTTCCCATGCTTAAGTGAATTTGGTTAGAAATTGGTTAGAAAGTCAAGTGGCTACTGGTAGACCTAACAGCATTTTTCATTTCAGTGATCATCTTGGGAAAAGTTTTACTATTCTTTCCACAAAATTTGATTGTCATCAAAAAGCTGAAGAGTGCACAGAAGCAATTGGTTTTTATTTATTTGCAGACCTTAGCAGCTGGTGTTTTAGAGAACTCAGGATAAAAATCCAACTAATCTGGCCCTACCTCAGGGGGTGAAAGTCTGGAAATGTCTTTCACCACCTTCTCTAAGGAATGACACAAATTAAAGCATCTCATAGAAAACCTGCTGGTGCCTGGCTCCCTCCATTCACTTTCCTTCTACAAAGAAGCAATCCACAACAGTTGCAGAAAAAAAAAAAAAGAATTTAAAAATCATCCAATATTTTTTTTATGACAGAAAGCCAGCCAACATGTCTGAATTCCCTCCAACACTGATATGAAAGAAATAGGTATTTCACGGAACAAATTTAATTTTAAAAAAGCCTAAAAATATTCATTTTAAGCCATCAAGACAAAAAAAATTATGGTTAGCTTTTTGTCAAAACTATTTGACACCAAAGTAATTAATTTTACTCAAAACAAACAAGTATTTTTGTGAAGACTGTGTTGTAAGAATAATTTTTTGTTAAGCTTGTAATTACAATTCTTTTTTACTAGTCTTGTAAAACCTTCCCTTTTATGAGGAGTTCAACACCAGCAATCCTTAAACTGTGCCACTTTTTAATGAAATATCTGGCAAGTTTTACACACAAATTTATACATACATACATATGTATATAAAATCAATAGAAATTTAAATGGCTTTGGCCAAATTTCAGAGCTTCGTTCTCTGAAAATGACACACAATGAATGGATAGAGGAAAGCAGAAGGGTAGGAAGGGAAGAAGCAATGAATGGCAATCTGAGATCTAAAGAAGCAATTAAGAATAGAGGCTCTACTGGAGAACTTCACAAACTTTCTTGTACAGCTTCTGCCTATTAAAGCCTGGGATCCCAACTGGATTTTTTTGCCTTGCATCTGTCTCATTTCTTCAGTCTCAAAATGCAAGATGTTTAAGGCAAAGGCTTGACAACTTCTGCTACCCTTTTCAGGGAGCACCTCTGTCCCTTGCTCAGGTGGCCAAGATTTCTGTCCTGCAGCACAGCATGGGTATGATCAAAAAAAGCAAGTGATATTCCTTCTGATGAGCACACTCAAGTAATCACTGAATCGTTAGCACTCCAGGGAACAGCATCTCTTGGATGGAGTAGAGCAAAGTGTTGGATGATCTAGTCTACTGTTTAAACATGGTTCAACTTCAAGGACTATTTGCCTGAACCTCATAAGGCAACCTTAGCCCATATGTTTATTATAGATCTCTTCCAAGGAGCTCAAGAAAGGATCGATGGCCTGCAATTTTAGTCACCGCATGGTCCTGTATGATAAATATGGATTAACTGTCCTGGATTAAATATTTAATCTAATAAAATGCTTTTTTAAAGGTATGGAAGTGTGACTTAGTCCTGCATTTTAATTATACTTAAAAAGAGTCATGTCAGCATCTAACTTGTTCTGTTCAAATCCCAACATGCCCAAAGATAAATCTCTTCTGTTTGAAGAAAGTTAAGATAGTCAAGGGAGAAGATCAAATAATTAGGCATAGGTGAATTTAAAATCACTGTTCTAGGCTTTCAAATAAATTAGAGTTCAAAGACTGAACAGTAAATTATACATAGGTATAATATATACGTACAATTTCTCATTCCATTTTTGTAATTGGAAAAAAAATAAAAGAATGTATGTTTTATTAATTCATCCCAGACTCTCTAGATACTCAGCCTTAGGTCAGTAATTACATTAAATAAGTTATAGGGAAATCTTTGTGGTACCTTCCTAAATTGAATATGAGCCTGTATCACATCATAGCATATCCATAGCTTAGTCTAGCTAAGACTGGGTATAGGCATCTCCTTCTATACCTTTTCTCCCATGCTACTTTTTGGAATTATGTTAATGAGCTATGGGGAGAGGAGGTGCGAGGTCACTCATGCGCTGAAATGAAAATTGAAAATTGAAAATTTCAGCTTTGTTGCTTTAGGTTAGATAACTGGTTTTTTTAGTTTAATTAAATGTAGATGAAACTATACTGTTTCAAGACTTGTAAAATGAAGAAAATGAAATATTCCACAGGAAAGTGCTGAAGTTGTAATTTCTCTGACCTTTTATTTTAGCTGCAACTCTTTGCTAAGTTGAAGGCTACTTGTGAAAGTAAAAAGCTGTTAAATTTTTACCACATTGGCTTCTTACTGATTCCTAGTTGTTTACCTGCAGTTGAACTCAGATCTTAGCTGTGTGGCATTGCTTAGGGCCAGCTCCCTTCAGCTCAGGTCAAAAGCAGAATATTTTTCCTCCTCTCCTCTGTTCCTGGTATCAGCCAAGCTGGTGGGTAAGACGAGCTGAATAATGTAGAGGGGAGCATCCTCCTGCCTTTCTCACCTGTGTTCAACTCCTTTGCTCACAGAGTAAAAGGGCTCACCTCAAGTCCTGGGTGTCATCTAACAGGTTCAAGTTTTCCAGCTTAGGGAACACAGTCGTGTAAGGTTGGGGACGTGGTTCTAGTGGCAGACAGGTTAAGGTTTTCAACTACCACCTGCAGCATCAACACAGTGCCTGGGTTTTCAAATATTTTTTTATAGCACAGACCATTACACCACAGAATGTCCTTCCTGAATGCTATGAAGTGGATAAATAATGAGTTCAGCTATCAGTAGTTTCTGTGCCTTCACTGCTGCCTTTAAAATAGAAGAGTGAGCCCAACAATTTAACACCAGCAATTAAAATGAAAAAGGTGAGCAACAGTTAATTTCACAGCATGAAGAACCCTGAAAGCCACCTAAGGTAATAGGTGCTAGTGGAGCCAGGTTATGAAATGACTGCGCTGCCAGAGTGGCCGTGTCCTGGTGATGTACTTAACTCCATAATGACATCTCATTAATGAGCACATTTGCTTTTGATTGCTGATGGCAGGGTTTCAGCTGCAGCAAGGTGGACTCTCTGGGAACAGGGAACTGGCTTGTGGATCCAAGCAAACCAAATCCACTCATGAAGGTGAATTGCCAAGCTTGCCCTGGTGCATCCTATACATCTGTGCAGTGGGGAAAACGGCAGTATGACTAGTGTGACTAGTATGACTAGTGTGACTTTGAAATGAATCATCACACCTCTTGATACCTACCTTTCTCCTGGAAACAAAAGCAAATTTGAATTCTTTCCCCAGCTCACAGTGAAAGCTCAGTTTGATCCCCAACTTGAAGAGACAAGATTAAATTTCAAATGTCCCATAATTATATTAAAAAAATCAATAGTCACAGCTATTCTGTGGCCTGCCTTTATTGTAAAGTACATTGATGCTACTAAAACCAGTGACTTTCCCAGAAACCCACTGCCACAATCAGGTAGAACAAACCTCAGACATGGCAGCTTGCAAGCAGCTGATCAGATTCTAGCATTTTGCAGTATCGTGATGGGGTTTTTTCCTCCAAATACCTTTCCAAATCCCACTTCAACTCCACTCATTCTCTGAAAATAAAGCACACAGTACAGACTTTAAAAGGCAGACATCAGATGCTGCCTATGTGTGAGGCATCATGCTTGTTTACAAACTCAGGTGGAAGTTTGAGGACAAAGCCAGCATGTAATAATTAGCTAAACTTTTATGAGCTGCCACGAAAAGTTAATAGAGGCTTGAAAGAGCATCAGTGACAGCAGAAAGAGCAAGTACTTCATGAGTTTTACTGCAGAAACATGTGAAAAGACAAAAGAAAACCAACTATGCTGATGTTTAAAATTCAGCAACAGCACTCATATAGTTAGACCTCAGCATCCCCAGCAGGAGCCCAATGTGCTGCCCATTGGAACTAGAAGAAAATTCCCTACAGATGCAGAAGGCAGCAGGATGGATTTCTCAAGTCTTGCGCACAGGTTCCAGCAAAAAGTTGGAGGAAGGACACAGGTGACAAATTACATAAAGCTCACCACAGTATTAGTCACACTGCTGCACAGCTAGTTCTCGCATATCATTGAATTTTACGCTGTCTCATATCCATGGGCATACCTACACCTTCAAGTATTCCCAGCTGCTGCATAGACACATTTCATTATCCTATCCTGACACAGAGGAAGACAAAAAGCAGGATTTCTAGCTCATGAAAAGTTTCTTCCTTTCACTCCCAAACTCCCTATTCTTCCACTTCATGTTTTCAAACTTTTGTACAAATTGAAAAGCCAAAGGTCTGAAGGGCTCTTCACTGAGCAGCTGTCTGTTCAGAGCATAAAGATAATGAGCTTTCCATTTCCTAAACTCAAACAGACACTACAAGGTCTGGTATGGTTCTGCAGGAACTACCTGGGATGCAGAAAACACACATTAAGCCTCATGTGTGTGATATCCAACGCTTCGAATAAATTGGTGCCTTTTGATGAAAGAGAATCCTACCTCCTACTTTATCAGCAGCTGTTTTGTCAGGTTCTGCCTGTTAGTCAGTGATAATCCTTTTTACTGTCCATAAGATGTCAATGCCATAAAAGGCAGTGTCTCCTATATCAGGGGTTTGATTCTGGAGCTGCTCATCTACGGCTCCTACTCAGTACAGTGCTAAACCAACTTTGTTGATGCAATTATGAATTCACAGGAGAACATAGGCTTTGCACTGCTATTCTCTATCACCCAGCTGGCAGAGCAGATAGCACTGATTTTGGAAGGTAAGTTCCATACATATTGTGCCAGAAGAGATAGGTGCTCAGAGCAAAGATATAAAAAATCAACAAGTAGAATGACAGAACACTTGAGCTAATCAAGAGGAAAGAGAGTATTGCTTAAACCCCAGCTCTGTTTACAAATTCAGTATTCTCAGCTGCAAGAAACTCAAAATTTACAGCTCCTCCTTTAGGTGTAGGCATCACAGCATTAACACACAGTAAGATGAGTTCTCCATCCAGAAGTGTAATAGACAGGAGCAAAGCAAGACATCATCTCTTCAGTAAACCATTCAAACTTTAGAAGATTTTGTGGGGGTTTTTTTGATTTTTTGTTTTTACTTTAAAAGCAGTTTCAACTCTAAAACAACTGTCCCGTTCAGTGTTTTCAAAGACCTATTGCAACCATCATTTTTCAATAACACCTCTTCCCTTAGCAAAAGAGGAAAAAATAATGCCAGGAATAGAAGATATATGATATATAATGTGAACATTATTAAGTACCTCATTTAAGAATTAATCTTTAACCTTCACAAACTTAGTGACAACATACAATGATATTTGCTGGAGGCAACTCTTTTTTCATACTCAGTCAACAGCATTATTTATAGTAGCAGTGCACATCTGAACAACAAAGGAGAGGGAAAGGTAGGGATGAAAGATGCGTTGTAACAAGCAATAAATCAGACAGCACTGAAACACTGAATGCTAAAGAAAAGGAAGCTACCTGGAAATAACATTGTGATTTAGCAAAAGTCCTTTAAAATGTGCTTAATGTACATATTTGTTTCTTACTGAAGTAGTGAAATCAAAGCTTTTATTCAGAATTAAGTATGTTCTTAACTGCTCTGCAAAGTCAGGATCTAAAGGAGGATGATATTTACGGTGATTTCCATCAAAGTCTACAGGATAAACAGTGATTTCAGGGAAATTCATAAAGCCATCAAACACATTGGCACATCTCACTTGATAGCAACAAATATCACTGACAAAATAAACTCTATTATTATTCTTTTCAGATTGCGTAAGTGGTATTCCTGTAAGAATTCATTTTTCACCTTCCACCAAAGTGCTTTTTTTCATGAAATACTGCTTTAGGTGACCTAAATATATCTAAGAGCTGTTACAGATAAACCTTTATTCTTTACCCATCATTTTCATGCCTTTCTAGGGCAAAAATTCAAACCAGTCAGGTATGAAACATTGAATTTATATATTTGGTCTCTACCTTTCCAGACTGCCTGTATTTTCATATGTGTGGAATTCTTTAATTTGTGTATGTTTGTGTTTGTGCATATGTATTAACTTAAATAACAACTTAAACATTTTTCTGAAGAATTCTCCATAATCATCACTTTCATTTAAAAAGTTCTGTTCATCAAGCCATTAGGATAGAGTCTTTAGAATATCTAGCACAATTATTTCATACAAATAATTACTTTATCAATGATTTAAAATAAAAACCTGTAACAGTAAAAATTATCAAAAGTTTAGGGCATGCGGCCTATTACATGAAAGAACAGTTTAATCTGAAGAGGAAATGAGTGAAGAAAGGCATGGAACCAATCTTCAAATTCATCAGCATGGGACAGGACAAGACATGATGGGCATAAATTACAGCAATGATTTTAAGGTGGACATTAGGAGCAAAAAAAATTCTCTAGTTACAAGGCAAAGGAAATCTCTAGGATAGATTGCCTGGAGACGTAATGTCAGCCCATCCCGGGGGGGTTCTATTTTGGTTAATGAAACATCCATCAAGAAGGGTTTAGGAATAAATTTGTCTTGCCACAAGGGTAGAAGACAGATCTCTTGACATGCTGTTCATCTGTTGTTTGTGGGATTATTTCGAATTCCATGGTAAAAGTTAAGTAGAAAGTATTAGAGAAAGGAGAACAGAACAGAAATCATTATAGTTTCCCTCTGTCAGACTGAAGAGACAGATGCTACATTGTTCTTGTACAGTTGTGGCTCTTCAATTGGCTCACATTTTTATCACTTCAGCAGTAGGAATCAGCTGCCCAGATGCCCTGAAGTCTATAACCCCCCCCACAGGGCTAGCACAGTCTGAGACATTTCCCACAGATAACTTGACAGATGTCTGCAGTCAATAAGTAATTTCCATTTATTAAGATAAATGTAAACGCACCTTCTCTCTCTTAGTGGAAGTTTGCTCTCTGCTCAAGAAGGACCTTAGATTCCATTGCCATTTTCATATAAATATGTGCTTTAGCTTAGCAAAACTAGCTCCTGCAGTTGGTCTTTGGTGATGTAATGTAATATATCTGACTGTGGGAAGCGATCTTTCATACAGAGAGCATCCTTATTCATTAAATTAGTTTCATCCCGAGTCTATAAAAATGTGACAGTGTCTTAGCACTGAAAGCCATTTGACTCATACTCTCTCTTTAAACACTGAGAATCCGAGCAGCTGCAGAGGTCGGCATCGAAATGTGAGTCACAAAATGAGTTTCAATCTCAGTTATGTAATGAATCTGAGCATATAGCCTCCTTTGCACAGAAATAAGGAAGAACTCCATGAATTACATGAGAAATAGCCAGAAGTAGAAAATGTTTTCTAGTCTTTGATGTTTCACTGATCTTTTTCAGTTTGAAGACCACATAAAAGTTTTCCAGTGAAGCTGTGTACTGTCTTCAATGAATTTAAGCCACTGCTGATAGCTTTGCTTTGCTTAGTACTCCCACCGATCCCTTAGAAGTCAAAGAACATAGGCATATGTGAATTGCCTGAATCCAATGAAGCTTAAAAGGGAATAAAAAGTATGTTCTTCACAAGCCTGCCTGAAAATGTTTGCAATTACCTTGCTGTTCTGGTTGCAATTAAGGAAAGAGCATCCTGCTTTGTGTAAGTAATCTAAAATGAACAACCTTTTCCCCTCAAAGACATGATACCTAAGGATATAAGAATGTGAGGATTTCAGAGCAGAATTAGGCTCCAAATAAAGTTTTTGTTGACAGCTTTTCCAATTTCTTCATACTAAATTAATTTCAGAAGGTTTTTAGGCTACTATTCCAATATCAGCTGATGTCAGTGATATTGATACTGATATTAACAAGGAAGAAAGACCGATAATTACAGGTTTATCATGTTTTCAGTTTTCTATGAACAACTAGCTAATGACCAAGAAATTTGGGGCAATTTTGCACATCTGGTCTATGCTAGGTCAATTAATTCCAGCTGCAACTACAACCAGACCAATGTTAAAATTATGTCAGTAAAGTTTGCTTAATTCAGTGTGCAAATCTGTAGGACTTTGGCCACCAAATTCTCCAACCTTGCCTGCAACCCTGGAAAGAATCCAACAGAGTATTCAAAAGAGCTTTTGCAATGAACAGGAAGGTCCACACTTCAACTGACAAACATTACCTCTCCACCAGTTGGTGCTTTGATCAGTCCATTACACCGATGCTGCAAAAGTGATTTAAAACACAGCCAGGACCACATGGTAGCTGTTTTCACATGCTCTGAACAGCTGCACGAAACAACACACTGCAAAGAGAAGACAATGAGATTTGCTGTATCCTCATCTGGGGCTTTTAACCAGCCATTTATTCTTTACGCCAAGCTGTAAAAATGGTCTGTGACAATTCTGACTGGATTGAAATTATCTAGGTGAAGTGACACTGATCTCAGCAGTTGACCTTCCTGCAAGTAGGACACACCAGATGCATCGGATTTTAATTTAATAAATAGTGTTTTATTTTTTCAGTAAGAAAAATGTTACAGTAATTTACCTCAGCTGTATTTCAGGATACATTTTAATGTGGTGCCATTTTATTTAAATGTCACAACCTAGGTACATCCTGGACAGCTTTCATCCAAAAGCAGCACAGAAATATTAGAGATTATCATAGAACTATTTAATTTTTAGAGGGAATATTGCTGATAGCAAAAATACGGGCTACTAATCCTTATTTATTGAATTTCTCTGTCTTGCACTGAAAGGGATGTGATTTCCTAACCCGTCTTCCCTCTTTAGCGATTCACTTCAAGTTTTCTCAATTCAGAGCTTTTCCGTTCATGTATTGTCAAAATCTAAACAGAACAAACCTCCAGGTTCATACCCAAACTGTAAATTCTATTCTCAAAGCCTCCGTCTTTCAACATGTGTTTTATGCTACAGCAAATCACTTCCTTTCCTTCTTTCAAAAAACGCTATTTTAATCCATTGTCTTTTTAAGTAAACTGCCTCACCCTTCTTCTGGGTCTTTTCACAGATAGGGATTGGATATGTTTCTGTTTGTTCTTTTTTATCTGTATCTTGTAGGAGATCTAGAGTAAAAGCATGAATTATCTTCTAACAACAAAAAACCCCATAAAGGGCCTTCTGAAATATGTGGAAAACTTCCCACCAAATTCAGTAAGGTGGCAATTTCACTCTTCAAAAAACAGCGTATTTTGTAGTGCTGGTTCATGGATATGGTTTTGGACATCTATGGATATCTTTTTTTTCAGTAGGATTTAGACATATATATCCTTCTTCATGTCTCCATGTACATACAATTTGAATTTAAACTAGTAATAGACTCTGGTGGGAGAAATATTAATTTACCATGGAATAAACCAAATAAAACCCACCATTAAAATATTTGGAAGCACCGTTTAATACTAGTTAATGTACTGTTTACAGAAACAACTGTGCCTGTCACAGCTTCCCTCTCCTACCCCCACCTAGTACAGTTACTGCACATTACTGACATAACAGTTTCTTTGATGATACAGGGAATCCCTTTGTTCTGTACTTGGACAGATGCGAAAAGCATCCTTACTGACTGACCTGCTTCTTCACTTTCTTCTTGTAGGGGTGATCATACACTCTTGAGCTCCTTAAAGACTTTTGTATCCTGGAGCATTGGCATCCATTATCCTTAGTGTGAGTACAGCCCACACTGAAACATCTTGGCATGTACATCAGAAAGTCCTAACTCTTAACCCTTTGCCCTGCCATAATGTCCTTGCTATACAATTGCTAGTGGCCAAAGAGTGTTTTCCACAAGAACACTCCGAGTAGGCAGATACAGTTTTTTGACAAGCGAAAGACAACTTCGGTAGTATTTTGGTTTTCCAGAACTCACATCAATTCTACAAGCTGCAGAACTCTTCATCAAAGGCCTTTTATTTGCCACAAACAATAACACAATAACAGTGTTGTTACATCACCAGCGTATTGTGTAACTTTTTATTGGTGTGCACTTGCCATCTTAAATAAGCCATCATCCAATTACGAACTATCATATACCACAAATAAAAAAAAAATAAGAAAGGAAAAAGAAAAAATTTTGAGTATTTTTACAACATTCCTTAAATTGTTTTTATTTCAAAATAGATTTTTTCACATTCCTGACAATTTTTTGTACCCTATCTTTGTAGCCGGTGTAGAACTCCTCACAATTACCTTTCCCAAAGAACAAGATGAACTGTTATTCAGCTTCCATTCTCCTATTTTGTTCTCTTTTCCATCCTGAGAAGTCCTGCAGAAAGTAAGAAAGAGCACAGTGAAAACAGTATTGTCAGAAAAAGGTACTGTGTTTTAAAAATAGAATGGCATTTTTTCCACTAATTTAAAAGCTAGCTAGTCATAACTTCAAAATTTACTCTAATTCTAACATCATAAAGCATCATCTTTACAGTAGTTTTCCTAACCAGTCTTTTTTCTTTAGAAGTTTAGAACTGGAAAGCAATTTTAAGGTAAACCTATATAGCAATACTCTTCTGCAGCAAAGAAGCAAAAAATACCTACATGGATTCTGTCTAATTACATGATATTTTCAATATTTTTGAAACAGAGGTTTGTTTCACCAGCTGAATTAGGATAAGAACATATTCAAGAAGCACCTTTCACTATCAGGTTCTTATTGCTATATTAGTTTGGGAGGCATTTTGTTTCCCATTCTCTTTCTCACTGTCTACCTGATTCACTTGGGAGGAAAGGTTTTTTTAACTACTGTTTCACAGCAATTGTCTTGTCGCTATTATTTTATTTACTGAGCATCTTCATAAACTCAAGCACCCAGGATCTAACCACAAATATTTATTTTCTGTTTGGGGAAAAAAAAAAAAGGAGTTGATTTTCTAAGTTAAACTGACATGCTCAACTTCCCTTGGAGTAAAACAAGAAAAACTTGGGAAATTCTGATTCTTCAGTCTCTCAGATTGAATCATGAGATTTCTTAAGTGGTTTGCTCAGAGAAAGGCAATAAGTTTTATTGAATGAGTAATAGGAATGACATTCAGAAAGCTTCAGCTGAGTAGCCTTGGCATTGTAACTTTGGCTCAGTGTAACTGTAGAGCTCTAGACCTTAGCTGATTAAAAGTTGATCTTCTCATGAAATGTTTAAGATATAAACAGAGCATTCAAGTTGCACTGTATTGTAATGCAAATTTAGCATACTTAATTATAATGGAAACAATGTTTTGTTAAACTGCTACATAGTCTCATTTGGCAAAGCAAATGCAAAATAAATGTTTTGTCATGATTTTCTCCTTTTCCATTTCCTCGAAATCCACTGCTATAAGCTAATCTGTCCATATGTATCTTCTTTATATATATATAATATATAATACATATATATTATACATATAAAGGCACAAGAGAGAGAAGTGTTAATGCTCTGCACTCCTTGCTATGTTTCAACTGCAGTTCTCCTCCTCTTTCAGGTTGCAATTCTACAAAGTATTTTTCAAATGTTTTCAAGGGGGAATTGTTTGAGAGGCAAGATGCCCCTTCTCCTTCTTTTGTGGAAGCTTTTTGGGTATTTATTTTCTCTGTGCACTCATTTTGAGCTTCTGACATGGACACCCTCAGCTGCTCTAATTGTCACTGCTTAAAGTTCCTGAATGTTATCTCCTCTTCCATTCAAGGGGACATGTTTTTAACACAGCCTGAAATGTCACACTGAACAAATCTGAAGTGCCTGATGCAACTTACTTGTCCTTTCAAGCAGCCCTTTCCCACCAAGGGCAGAGAGGCAGAAGGGTGCATCATTGCAACGTCTTTCCCAGGACTGTTTCTAAACAGTCTGCTCAGAGACTATTCTGACAGGACTTGTGGCCCTTGGGGGACCCAGCACACTGGAGCAGTTTATTCCTGAAGAACAGGACTATCTGGAAAGGATCCATGATGGAGCACTTTCTGAAGCTCTGCAGCCCATGGCAAGGACCCACATTGATGAAGGTCTGTATCCTATAGGTGGAATCCCAGATAAAGGAGGGGAAATGTGTGAGTAGGATGGAGAATTGGAAAGAAGGGATGTCAACAGACCACAACCCCCATTCCCCATCTCCATATGACAACTGGGGAGAGGGGGTGGGGGTGGAAGAGTCAGGAGTGAAGCTGAGCCTGGGAAGAATAACGTGGGGAGTGGGGAGAAGGTGGTTGCATTTAATTTCTCATTATTCTTCTCTGTTATTAACTGGCAATAAAGTAAATTACTATTCTCCAAATTGAGTCTGTTCTACCTGGGACCATGATCTCCTTGTCCTTATCTCAACCCATGAGATTTTCATTGTATTTTCTCCTTCCACTGAGGGTGGGGAATAAGTGGGCAGCTTGACAGGCAACTGACAACCAGGCAAGGTCAACTCACCACAGGTAGAGAGAGGAGTGGAGGATTGGTGAAGGGATCCTGCTTTAGCTGCTTTCATCTAGAGGTGCATGGGACTCCTTTTCTCCTTTTTTGCTCTGAGCAGTCCCTGGTATTGGTGGGTCTTTTAAAACTTAGCTTGCTTGCTGTTCATTTCTTTAGCCAATGAATTAAAAAATACACAATCTAAGCAAATTTATCTGAAATAAAAAAGGGAAAATTCATTGAACAAACCGTTTGAACAATCTGGTAAAGATAAGCTATTCCTAGTTAGTGTTCTTTATTTTTTCTGTAACTTCCTTTATACACCTACAAGTGTCTCTTAATGCCAAGAGAAACATTAGTCTCCCCACCCGCACTGGAAAGGACAAATTCCTGTAAGGCTGCAAAAGCACATTAAACATCAGCTCCACCCTGAGACTGTTCGTGTAACTCAGCGTCTTGTGCCCTGCAGAGAGGCATTACAAGCCCAGATGTGCTCAGCATTTCATGTCCTTGAAAGAAAAGGAAGGGTCCTCCCTGTGTTATGACAAGTATTTTTGGAAAAGAAATATAGTTAAAATAACCTTTAATTTTGTGAGAAGCATCTGCACTTAAATTTTACAAGGAATTTGGTAGAAGCCACAGATATGACCTCTGTCTCACATACTGGTCTGCATGATTGAAGGGATGCAGGCTGGACCAGCCAGGAGATGTGGTGCATTCTTACTTAATATGTATTACCATTGCCAAGTAACATAAATTCAGTGCAACAGTCAAATACTGCCATAAGTCAACAGCTTCCCTCCAGCTAACCATCAATCTTGAAATGAGTTGCTAAGATGCAAACATAACCTTTTCATCATTTGTCTGCAATGGAATATTGTTTTATCCATCCTATTTTCCTATATTTCTTTTTTCTCCCACCATACTGTGGCAAAAATGTTTACTGGGTGTCATAGTTTCTTTAACAATAAGTGGTCTGTCATAACTTCTTTAACACTAAGTCAATAGTTACTACTCTCAGTCCAATGTTTTGGCATGCTGCTTCCTAATTAGCTGGTTGAACCTGGAGCCTGGACTTAGAAGAGTTTCCTTCTGTCTCCTGCTGCAGTCTACCCAACTGGTTGTCCTTACATGATCCAAGGTGGTGCAAGCTTTGAGTCTCAGTTGGTCAGAGGGAAAACATCTCTATGGTCCCCAATGTACAATGAAGATGGAGGGAGGAGGACCGGATGTCCTCCCGATAGGCAAAGCTCTGCAGCATTTCAACCTAAGGGTCATAAGCAAGCCCAGATTTAAAAAAAAATAAAATAAAATAAAGAATATGGAAATCCAAACCCCTTTCACACTGTGCCAGTTTTGGCTGGGGTAGGATTCATTTTTTTTACATTGCCTGGTATGGGACTGTGTTTGGGATTTTTGCTGAATCACAGGGTTGATAATACAGAGATTTTTCTGTTACTGCTGAGCAGGGCTTACACAGAGCCAAGGCCCTTTCTGCTTTTTGTACTGCCATTCTGGCAAGGAAGTTGGGCATGCACGGAAGGTTGGGAGGAGACACAGCTGGGACAGGTGACCAAAACTGACCAAAGGGATATTCCAGACCATATGACATCATGCTCAGTATATAAAGTGTGGGGAAGAAGGAGGAAGGGGGAGGTTTCGAGTGATGACGTTTGTCTTCCCAACTCACTGTTATATGTGATGGGCCTCTGCTCTCCTGGAGATGGCTGAACACCTGCTTGCCCATGGGAAGCAGTGAATGAATTAATTGTTTTGCTTTGCGTGCATGCACAGCTTTTGCTTTTCCTATTAAACTGCCTTTATCTCAACCCATGAATTTTCTAGCTTTTATCTTGAGGATTCTCTCCCTGCTCCTGCTAATGGGGCAGTGAGGAGAGGCTGGGGGGGGCTTGGTTGCTGGTTGGGGTTAAATCATCACACACGTACCCTTGGACATGATCAAGCAAAGAACTTACATGCATGGAATTTCAAAATACACAAAGCCCCATTGACTTCAATGAAAAAGTAAAGACGTTTATGCACCTTGACAGGGTAAGGCCTTTTTGAAAGTTATGCAAAGTTAGTTAAATGCTCTGAGAGCTCTGTATGGTGGCACTAAGTAAGTGCAGGCCACAGGGGACATAGTACAGCTACTGAAGTCAGTGACACAAACTCTTTCCACTAGAGAGCAACAGATGCCAGGATGTCTTGAGCCAGGATACCCAGAGGCTGAGGTTATAAAATAAGGTTCGGCCTTACAGCATGGAGGAAAGAGTTCAATCATTTATTTGGGTTTAACTCAGGCTTTAGTTAATTCATATTTAATGGATTCAGGCTCAGTCCCCATTCAACCAACAAATAGAGATGGAACTAAAAGTGTTTAGTCAGTGTTTACAAATCATTATCCTGCAAAATAATTGACTTAATGCTGTTAGGACTTGAAACTTTGAACTATTTTTAAATTTCACTATTTGACTATTTTCAAGATTCACTAGCTACAAGACTTTTACATACCTGAGAAATTCATAGATGAAATAACAGCCTGATACAACATAATTTTTATTTGCTCAGGTTTTTTATCCTGAAAAAAGACTGGTAACACTGAGGGCCAGCAACACTTACTTAAATAGCTGGATTACACAGAACAATTTTTGCTAGTTAATACAACCAAGTCGCATCATTTCAGTGATGGTCTCAGAGACTTAGTGTAGCTTTTTGCTTGTTGAGACTTGGTTCATCTGCAATGCATTGGTCAGATTCTTTTTCAGAGCATTCCTCCATCCAGATCTCTGTATACAGTTAATGAAACCTTAAAATTGGAAGAAAGAAATTCCAGTTCTTTTTCTGTACTTTCAAGGTCAGGTATGTTTAACATTGACTCTGTGATGCCATTTTTTTTTTCCTGAACAAAAGATATCTCTCTTCATTTATGTGTATATTAGAGAAAACTTTGTGCTACCATTGGCCTAATTTGAGGACTGTAAGTGACCACTATACACATCTGATGAAATGCATATGTTCATAGAGTGTCTGCTCTTTATCTTTTTCAATGACATTTATAAAGCTGCAGAAGAAGAAAAAACCCAAAGGCTGTAGCTGACCTTTTAATAAAATACCATGAGGTTCCTCATAGCACATAGACTCACATCAGAGAGTCTTTGCCATTGTCTTAGGAGATTTCAGCAGTATCCATAATTCCTTCAGTGGTATCCCACGCTCATTTCTTTTCAGGGTATGTACTTCAGGTCATTTTATGTGACAGTCAGGTGTTTTATAAGGTGGAAGAAATCCACAGGCTCAAAATATTGCTTAAATATACTTTAATGTTATTCAGAAGGACAGAGTGGTTTTAGCTTACTATCCTAAAAAACCAAAACTCATGTAATCACACTGTACATCTTTCCAGTTCTTAACTTTTGAGTCCACTGGCACCTCGTCACATATGGCAGAGCGCTGGACGTGTCCAAGATATAAAGATGCTACAACTTCATGAACAACAGCTATAGAAAACACTGGTGTCTCTACAGAGGTCCGACAAAGGAGAATGTTTTTTTTCCTTCTGGAATGGTTTTCCACGTTCCTGGGCAATAAAAGGATGCCCAAAATATACACACAGGCATGCACGCACAGAAGCCACCAAAATATGTGTAGAAACCACCAAAATGTATGGTACACCAAACCATGAAACTGTATGAACTATCTGTTGCACATGGTTGCTTCTGCCCAGCCAAAGACAGAATGGAATATAAAAGAAGAGTGTAGCAAGTACAGTATGGCATTTCACAACTATTTGTTAAGGAGACATTCATATCATGCTTTAAGAGTTATAGGAGAGATTGCACTAATTTTACCTTTAAAAAATAAAGGAAAACCACCTCCCTCCTATTTAAAATGCATCATTTTTAATGCCCAGAGAAAATTCTGTCCTGCAACAACACATTTATTTCTTCTAGTCTTGAGACAAAGTGGTCCATCAGTAAAATCTGTCTTCCCTTAATTTTTGTTGATGGTAATGACCATTGTCACTACTCTTATACATCTGAAGTGTTCGTAGTTTCAGCATTTGTTCAAAGTTTCAAGTACCAACATCACTGAATCAATTACTTTGCAGGATGATGATTTGTAAACACTTAGAGTGACTGAATTGAGAAGAGGACACAGGAAACAATTTGCTGCACTTTTTGTAGTAGTGACCATGAAATGCAAAGAAGTGACCATGACATAAAAAGCTTGTGTTGCAGCATCTTTCTTGAATATGGGTTTAACTGAGAATGGGTTGTTGAATGAAGAAATTACTTAGTATTTGAAGGAATGCCAAGTGTAGCAGTTTTCTCAGGATGGTGTATTTGAGCAAGTCTTCACAGACTTGTTCCCCCATTTATTCACTGAATTTGCCTTTTTACCTCAGCACTATTATACCTTTAAGAACATTCTTTTTTTGCCATTCTTTCCCTGGCTGCAGCTCAACTGTTGTTGTAACGTACACTGCAAACATAATTTTATGAATTAACTAAAGGCAGGAGAGATGTCTGCTTACGTGTTCACAGAATGGAATTAGGCACAGCAATGTGTTTTTTGAAAAATAACAGGAAACAGTCTGAGATGCTGCCCAGTGATATTGATCCATATATGGTCCTTTGACTTCAAAACCCAGTGCTGTGCACAAGATTTCTCCTACCCTTGCGTGGCCATAGGATTGAGTGAAAAATTACATCCTCACTGCCCCGCAAATGCCAAATGGATCAACGTCTGCTTTTCTATGTTACCCCTATTCCATCTGTCACTCCAAGTGTAGCTCAAGAAAGCAGTATTTACTAGATGCTATTGAAGAAAAAAGAAAAAAGAAAAAAAAACAGACCAAAAAACCCAAACCCAAACCACCAAAAAACCTACTAAATCCTGCTTTCAAATATAAGATAGTTTTGATTTTGTTTTGGTTTTTTTTTAATGCATCTGAGAGGTTATTCCCTACACATACACGTGCGTGTACACACACACAGACACATAGGCACGTACACACTTTCTTTCTATCTTGGATTTGGTAGAACTGCTGTAGTCTAAATGAAAGCATTCATCCCCACTGACTTTCTGCTTTAACTTCTTTCTCAAGACAGTAAGCTCAGGAGCATTTGATAACAACTTCAAATACCATGACTCACTGAACCCTGGAAAAGCAACCTTACCAAGGCTATCTCAGGTGAGTACATGCCTCCTCCTCAGCCACGTGGGAGCCCACCAGGCAGCTGGTCCAGCGCCACATTAAATTGTGGCACTCCAAACTCACCACTTTGTAAGCCAGGCAACATCCTACCTGCTGTGCTGGTAATCTATATCCAGGTTTCCTGCCCAATCAGCTCTTGTTTTCACTTTCCTCAAAGGACAGTCTAGGCTTGTTCCACAGCCTGCTCACAACACAGCAATTTTCCAAAGGGATCCCAAAAGGGACTCCAAAGGATGGAAAGAGAGAGAGGAGTCCACTTTTGCCCTAATGAGAACCCACAAACACTCACCCTCATCTGTTCCCCCACCCAAGCCTACATGCCCTCTGTGGCTGGGGCACCCTCCAGAAGCCTCCTCAGGCAATTCACTTGACAGATGTGCTGCAGTACCAGGATGGTGCTTTGAGCAACTTGGTCTAGTGGAAGGTCCATGGAACAGGTGCTGGAACTAGATGGTCTATAAAGTCCCTTCGAATTTTTCTGCAGCTGCTCAGTCCTGTCTCTGGCTCCTCCAGCAACCCTCTGGGAATACCCTCCCTCAGGTAACTTGTGCTCACCTGCTTCAGGGGACATGCCCCAGACACAAGAGCACTGCAATATAATAATAATAATAATAATAATAA
>VZRE01012171.1:0-69499 GCA_013396775.1 Cephalopterus ornatus
GGGGAGCATTCCCTTCAACTCTGTCATTCCAGTATTTGTTGCTCCAGATTAAACTAGGCTGATTCTTTCAGAATGGCTTCTTTCTCATTTGCCTCACCCATTCCTGGTGTTGCCTGGGTGATGTAGTTGTTCAGATGTTGTGGGCTTCTTCGAGTGTTTAGTTATCAGTAGTTCAAAGCCTGTGGAAAGGATTTGCTTGATGAATTGGTTTTATAGCTGTTTTTGTTCCCCAGAATAGTAGAAATTAACAGAAATGGTCATATTTTCCCTTCTTTCTGTAGACTTCCTTATCGTCATGTCTCTTAACCTACCCTATCTTTGACAGTCTCTCTCTTTTTCATGCTCTACGTTCGCTGGCATGTTTCCCACTCCTTCTTGGAAAACATACATTATCTTCATCTTCTCTTGGCCATCTGCTTTGAAAATGTCTGGTGAAATGGGTAATTTAAAAAGCTGAGTCTCACCAGAAAAAGATTTGTCATGGTCACAAAATAGAAGCTGAAGCAAATGACCTGTGCAACACCCTTTCTAGGAAGTTCTGGATCCTGTGACAGTTATAGTGCTTAAATCAAGTCTAGGTCTGAAGGGTATGCTTTCAGACTATACTCATGGACTTCATGACAAAGGTACTTGTTAAAATTCCATACTCTATGTTATGCAGTTTTGCAACATAAATCAGCCTTATGTTCCCTCTTGGCTTTATGAAGTTTTGCTCTTTTAATTTAAAAGGGCCACCATGTTCTACCATTTTTGATAAGCACCAAGTTGAGCACTGGAGTGTCACTAAGGTAATTTATTAGGAAAAAACCCTAAACCTTAAATATAATAGCATATTTCTTAAATTATCAATTTTAAAGCTATCAATTTATTGATTTAGTTTAATTGTAATTTTTAAGAAACTGTTTAATTCTAAATTTAAAGAGCAAACACTGTAATTTTGGATAGCATAAGCACATGCTTGCAATTATGAATCCTTGCATTAAGTCAAAAAACCCCCAACCTCAGTTATGAATGCAAGCAAAGATTCTATGATAGATTTGCACAGAGTAGGATACAGAATTTATATTTCTATGCATAAATAATGGCTATATAATGTATAAAGAAAAAAATACTTGATTAAAATTTTCCACTTAAATTGTCTTTGGCAGAAGACAGAATGCTAAGTAACTTGCATTATTCATTAAAAGTTTTCTTCAAAAGTTTTTGGTCAGCATATGTGAACATATGGCTTTAGAACTATTTTCCCCTTTGTTTCCCAAAGAAGCAAGGTGCCCATTATTACACTGTCTGAATAGTCTTCTATCTTTCTATTTTCCCCTCTAAAACTGTAGAAACGTGTTGGACACTTTTTGATATAATTTTCATGATTTTACTCAGCAGTAACCAACTGTTTGGAAAAGAGCCTGTTAGGGTCTCACTCATGGAGAATGTACAGAGGGATCTTCTCTTCTCTTTCCCATATGGATGCTCAAAAGTCAAGATGCAACTACTATCTGACCAAGAAGTATTTGCATAAATAACCAGCTAATCAACACAAACATGATTCAGCTGTAAGAAATGATGCTCCTTTCTTTTCAGCAGGTCAGAAAGCGGAGGATTGACAAGGCAAATAAGGATATTCCAGTGTATGGAACAGAAGATGCAAAAATGTAGGAAACCAGGCTTATTTAGTTACTCTTCTCAGTAGCAAAGACAATTCACAAAACAGAGAGGCCTTCTCATACAGCTGTGAATTAAGTTCAAAAGAGGCCAGTTATCTTAGCCTGAGAGAAAAACTCGGAAATCCTGCTTTTAACCATCTAGTTGCTCTTGTGATCAAGGCAACAAAGCAAACTATAAATTAGCACAGGACAATCTGAGTTAATTCCAGTAGCCCTTATGGGCAATGCCTTGGCAGCCAGGATCTGATGGCTATGAGACTCCTCAGCCACACTCTTTACCTAGAGACGTCCTGTCTCCAGACGCTTCTAGCTGTATCCCACTGCTTTTCTCTGAGGAAACCTGAGGAGGCATGGAGGGTCTGACTATAGAGTTGTAAAGGTCTAAGAACATCAAAGTCAAGGTTCATTTTCCTCCAGCACAGCAGATTTTAGAACAACACCTTAAACAAACCCTTCCTAAACAGTCTATAGCTCAGAAATTAATGCCAGTACAAACTGGCAAAAACCCAGATAACTTCAAATTGGAAAATGTGCAATTAATTTGCTAAATGCAAGGTGACATGTCTGAGAGGATAGTCTGTATTTGAAATCAAGGACAGTTGATTAAAAATTGTGCTCTCTGCTAAGAAGGAAATAGTCATCCTTAATCAGTGATTGAGAACATGATTTTATTGTACTCTTCTTCAAGTGTGCAATGCCTTATTGAAAATGAAGCAAATCTAATTAATTAATATTGGCCTCTCGTTATCCTGCATCTGCCCTGCGCTTCCTGAATGACAATCCTAAGCATCAGAAAAAAATACAGAACTCTTTATAATCAAGGATCTTATAAACAACAAAATAAAAAAAAACCCCACAACTCCCCGAGCCATATCCTATTGCTAAGAATAATCCAACGGCATTTTAGCTGCCCTGCTGAACAGACAGGCCTTACATCGCGCTCTGAGTTTCGCCAAACCGGCGCTCTGGCGCAGGGCCAAAGGAAGCAGGTTTCAGCAGTGCGAGCCCTCCACTGAGAACACCCTACCGCCGGTCCCCCCGAGCCGGGGCACTGCGCATTCATTTTATGTGTAGTGCTCCTGTGTCTCACAACTGCTATGTCTGATATTTTCTTTATGACTTCAGCTTATTTGAAGATTTGGCCGCAAGATGTATTTTCACACAGTACTCAATACAAAGTCTAAAAATCAAGCTCAGAAATACAGCCTAACAGATTGAAAAAGGCTAACTTGATCTCTAGAGATAAATAACTTTGTAAAGACAGGGGGATGTATTCCTATGCAGTTTCGATAATTTCTGACATATGTGATGACACCAAAAAATGTTATAGAAAAATACACGCAACCTTAGCTGTCAGTCGGGCGAAAATTCTTCACAGATACCTGACAGAAACATAGAGAAGTCAGAAAAGTAACATTAAGTCACTAGTAACAGACAACAACCATGAATGCTTACAACCACCTTTGTACTCTATCTCACAGACTGGCATTCCAACCTCTTGAACTCTTCTAACTCCAACTTCCCTTTGGAAAGCTACCAATGATCAGTATATGTTTTTTTTATGGTGCACCTAAAGGGCTAAGGGGGAGTTTTGAGAAGAGAGGGAGGGAAAAAAGATTGAATGTGTAAGCAGAGTCACAAGTGTATGATCTGCAGGTACAGATAGTCTGTGGTCTTTGGCATTCGACTGATTAATACAAAACACGCAACTCTTTCCAGCAGCTGGAAAAAACGTTGATTTTTATCTCATCACTAACATTCTCATCAGGTGGTGAGCTATAAAATTTTTGTCTGCAAATTCAAATTGAAAGAATGGTCAGACAGAATCAATATTTTTTCACGCAGTAAAACCTTAAAAAACCACCCAACTGCATATCTTCATTTCTGCTGTTAATATATGGAGTGAGTTCCATGGATGATACTATGATTTGCCAAAGTACTTAAGCACATGCTTGATTTTAAACTCTGAATAAATCCCATTTGCAACAGAATTTAAGCAGACATGCCAAACAAAGGATGAAGCTGGAGACAGAGAGCAGTCCTTCCACACCCCTCAACCATCACCTCTGGGAGTTTTGCTGTCTGGATGCAGGTGGCCCCAGCTATTTTTCAGGAATTTAGGTTTGGCAAGCATTTACCTGGAAGCCAGGATAAAAACATATGAAAAAAAAATTAACCAAATCATGATGGAGAAACAGAAAAAATCTGTTCTTATGAGAAATAAGCAGAAAAAAAAATATGGCAGATAAGGTATTTGTGAGTTTAGTGTGTGCCTATGGCTTCAAAGAAATGTTTGGATAGAATATGGTATGGCTCTTGGGGATGGTCCTGTGCAGGGCCAGGAGTTGGACTTGATGATTCTTTTGAGTCCCTTCCAGCTCAGCATATTCTGTGGTTCTGTGATTTTGTGATTCTGTGAAGATTATCATGTCGATTACAAAGAAGTCTGAAATTAATATTTCCTATGATATTTCCCAGTCAAGTTATGATAATAATTTTATATTTGACCAAGTACGTAGAAACTTCTTACTGCATTCAAAATGAACAATCAGAAGACAAAATAGTTATCTGAACATAGATTGGTATCAGTGAGAAATTCTACTGTATTCTTGTTTCACATGTGGAGCAGAAAGAGTAGGTCTAAATATAGTCACCAGGAAGGCTGAATGCCTCATTTCTCTAATGCAGCCATTCTCCTGGCATTAGAACCAAATTAAAGTATTAATATCTATATTGTCATGAAAACATAGGCATCGTTTGAATGTACTTTTACATTTTTATAGTTGACTGCTCGATGTATTCAGAGTTCCAGCTTTAGTTTATATGGATTCAATGTTGTGATACTGGTAGGCAGCAATACAACAATGATAGATGTAAAAACAGCCTCAGTCTTGTAAGGAATTTTATATGCAAAATGAAGGGGCATTTTAAAATAAACTTAAGCATGGGTTTAGAGGCCTAATTTACTCAAAAATGCTGTTGAGTAATTATATGAGAGAACAACAGGTTTTGTTCTGATGTCTTAAATTCTGGAGCTTTTAAATTCCCTAATCATAATTGTTGGTGAAACTGTCTCCAAGATTCCCCTATCACTTTTCACTAGCTGTTTTCCTCTTGCCTTCACAAGGGTAGAAAAAACTAATCAGTCTGTATTCATCATGCTAAATGGTTTTTGCTGAAAGTTCATCACATGTGGCCAGGTTAGGTCGGCAAGTGCCGGATTTTGTTAGCAAACTCTATCCACTAACTTTATTGCCAAAGTTGGACCTGCCAGAGACCACTTTCCTTGATGGCACTACCGACAGAGTCTTTGTCAAATCTGGAATGGGCAAATAAGTTTAAACCAAAGAACTGACTTAAACGACTGTGCAAAACTCAAAGTGTCTTTCCAATGAATCAGTACTTTGGTTTTGAAAAAAGCTGACTGGTTTTTGTTTTGTAGTCACTTTTAAAATTCCTGGTTCTAGCCGGGCCAGTAAGTAGAAACAGGAAATGCTACAGATCTACCTGTTCTTGTGGAGTTGTTTTTACAAAAAAAAAAAAAAAAAAAAAAAAAAAAAAAAAAAAAAAAAACCAACTTCCCCCCACCAAAAAAAAAAAAAAAAAAAAAAAAAAACATANAAAAAAGTAGCATTTTATGTCAGAAATCTGATATGACTTCAGACAGGATTTGTACATGAATACAAGTTCACTTAACGACTTAAGAGATAGAAATATCACCATAATTGTACTATTATGGAAACTTAGTTTCATATAAATAGTCTGAAAAATATTTTTATTTTATAGTGATAGCACTCTAATATAGCTGGATTTGAGTGCTAGAACTTTTCTTCCCTAGTCATGGAACCAACCGAAGGTAATGCTTTTATTAGTTTTGTTTTGGCATGTGGTAAAGAGGTAATGGAAATCCTAACTGTATCAGAAAGCTTCGAATCCATATATGATTTAGTTTAAATTAAATATAAAAGCAAACACAGGCTAGACAGTCTTTATTTCAAAAAAGCAGGTCTGGAGAACTTTTTGAAAACCATTCCCTAAGATTTAAGGAAAGAAGAGTTAGATGTGAGGTCTCTCAGTAGTGAGAACAGGATTTAGACTGAGGAATTTATTGGGACAAAAAATGAATAGTAAGGGCTTTGTGTCATCCAGAAGCTATGACATAAGCATTATGGCCAATAAATGAAGATAAACTAGGTAAATTAAGATAAAGCAGGTAAATTAAGAAATATTTGCAGCATTTAAGATTATTGCAGACAAAATGCAGGCAAAATTCAATGCATTCAGCACAGGTTCAGACAAGTCTACATCTCATACTCTTGAAATTAATCTATGCACTTGCAAGATCTTGCAGCAAGGACGTATGATAACTGATCAAGTTGAATGTGTTAATTGATCAGATGGTGCAGCTGCTTAGTAAGCTTAAGGAAAAGACATACCACAGAATCATAGAATCATAGAACTGTTTAAGATGGGAAAGACCTCTAAGGTAGCTATTAGCTCAACACTGCCAAGTCCACCACTAAACCATGTTCTTAAGTGCCACATCTGTGCATCTTTTAGATACTTTTGAGGGATGGTGACTCCACCACTTTCCTGGTCAGTCTCTTCCAATGCTTGATAAGACTTTCTGTGAAGAATTTTTTCCTAATGTTCAATCTAAACCTCCCCTGGCACAACTTCAGGCCCAGCTTCAGACCCTACACCAACTTTGTTGCCCTTCTCTGGACCCACTACAGCACCTCAATGTCCTTCCTGAATTGAGGGGCCCAGAACTGGACATAGATATTAAACAGAATTGACTGCCATACTGAGCTCTGGGCAGCACCACTTGTTGCCTGGCCACCATTCATTTGGTGGCTCCATTCATTCCCATCTGTCTCTAAGCCACTGCACTGCAAAGAATGATGAAGCCACTTTAAACTCCCTAGACTTAGGACAGAGAATAGGAATAGCCAGGAGAAGATGACTCCATAACTCCTGATGAGAATAACTGGACTGTCTGAAGTTCTGATCTTTGACTTTGTGTTTTAGTCAGTAGTTGGTTAGAGCATAAGTGCTACTAACACCAAAGTTGTGGGTTTGATACTCTTGTGGGCCATTCACTTAGGATTTGGATGTGATGATCCCTGTGGATTCCTTCCAACTCAGAATATTCTTTGAAATGAGAGGAGAGGGAAGCCTCTCTGTGAAATCTTAATGAATACTGAATAGACAATTAACGATGCAGATAAAGAGAACCTAAAATCTCTTCCTCTTCCTAAAGGATTGTGCTCATCACTAAATAAGAGAATCAGCTTTCTTCTTACTTATTTTCTCAATGGCCCCATTTTTCTCTGCAGAATGGAAACTTTCTTCATAAGGCTCTGTGGTGGGGAAGGTATTTTCCAAGGAGGTGGGAGCTGTGGGACGATTTTTTTCTGAAAATGAGGGAAATGGTCTTACACATCTGGTGCTTTAACTACTAAACAACTGTGCAAAAGTCTGAGCACAACTTGTTCCTCTATCCATGTGTTTAAAAAGAAACTTTCCAGATGCCTAATGAGGGTAACCTCATTCTTAGCTCCGAGCCTGGGAGTTTCCAAGCTGTAAAACCCAGTTGCATGTAGGTTTTTATCTCCACTGTAAAAAGATGCTTCTATTTATGTGAGAGAGACAAGACTTCAAAAATGTTTTATTCCTAAACGTTGCTATTACATGGCTTGAGGCTTCCTATCTTCTACTTTAAGTAAGGCATCTTTCAAGTCTAGAGCTTAATACAGGTGAGCACTTAACTCAGAACTATGAATGTCATTCTCACTGAATTTCAGGTGCTGTTATGCTTAGCTGGGTACTGTCTATATACTTCTGGAAAGTGTTTTATAGAGAGCAAATAAAACAAAACACTCCATCATTCTATGCCCATTGCTCCACCTTCTCTGTGAACAAGCTGCCTTTCTTACCTTTGCACATGTCTTTTAGAAAGCTGTGAATGAAAATAACCAATTAGATCTTACTGTACTTTAGTCCTCTTAGATTGTACTTTTCCAGAAAGAAATTTTACCTTCTCTGGAGATAGGATAGCCAGGAGAAGGACAGTCTGAGTGATCTCTTTCTCAGTTCTTTTGAAACTGTCAGCAGTATTCCTGGATTTTACAGGACATTAAGGATTTGATCCCCCAAAATTAAACACTCTTAAGTGGTTCTCAGAGGGAAAGCCCAAACCACTAGGTAGTTTTAAACATACAGATTTTGTCCCACAGTTATAAGCTTAACTGAAAAAGTATATTATGACCTTCTTGTGAGAAAAAAAACCAAGAAGAAATGAATCTCATTTATATGTTTGATGAAAAGTTGATTTGGAATTTATATATTAAGAAAATACTTTCCCCCCCCTTGCTTTTCTATTATACTACCACTCATATTTTTGCCTCATTCTTTAATGGCCTTCTTTCAAAAAGTCTTATGAATGGAATAGCACACCCTAAGTTTTTTAGGACATCTTACAGGAACATACTGGCTAGAAGGTGTATGCTTGGCATTTTTTAAAATCGTGAATGAGCAACTCATCTAACTTCGTGTCTCTGGACGAGCAGATAATCCATTCACAGATCACAACTGAAAGTACAGATTTTTACATGTGAAGGTGCAGGTTCACTACTGTAACTTCTGTTTTGTTTCTTCTATTTGAATTATATGGATTTTTCCAGATTTACAGAGATGTGAAGTTGAAGCAACACAGCGTTAAATCCAACACATTAAAAACCATAGGTACTTCTAGTGCAGTATTCATCCAAGTAACTCTACAGTTACATTCTCCTACTCCTCGCCATTAATTTGCTAGTTTTTGGGGGAAGAAAATGTCACTATTTGCAAGTTTGCATAAACTGTGCTCTTCAGTGCAAGATAAATAATGCATAAAATCTATTCATGCTGTTTGAACAAGTCTGAGGAGCCTTGCAAGAAGAGAGCTGACAATTCAGACTTAATAGTTTGATTAGTTGAAGGAGATTCCCAACAACTGAATCTGGTTGATTCCCTGCAGTCACCTGCCACTGAATGCATTGTGATTTTGCATTATCAGTTGGAAATTGATTTAGTGGTATCACCTGAGTCCTAATCTTTTTCCTAATTGCCTGTAATGTATTTTTCAGGAAAGTTGGCAGCTTTGGAAATGTTTGAGTTGCTCTGTTAACATATCTTTTTCTAATCTAGGGGCATAGACTGACTGGAAATCCAGAGATACTGGGCTTTTGTGTAACTTCCAAACAGATTTAATTATTAGTAATTACACAGAAAAACAAATAAAAAGACTTTTCTGCTATGCTTTTTGTCATTTTTCTGTCCCAAAACAAAATGCAAGCACATGCTCTTGAGAGAAAGGGACATTCTGAGGAGGAATGCAATGCTACCTCCATGTAGTAAAAGTCGATTCTCTGGAGAATCTCTGGGTCCCATGAAGAAAAACTTCTGATCTGTGGTGGACATCTACATTTGAACTAGTAACCTGAGTCCTCTTTGAACAGTAGGGGGGGGAAAGGAATGATTCATCTCACTCTAATGCAGACAGTTAAATTATGTGAAAGTAATTGTTCTTTAGGAGTATGTACTTCACTCTTTGGCTTTGCAAATGACATAGTGGCATTAGTTCAGGTGAAAGCATCTACACTGATGACATGTACGGCTAGATTAGGTGAATCATTCCTTGACAGTTTTGTCTCTAATGGTAAATTAAGCAATGCCAAGGAATGATCCTGGGTACTCAAATTCAGTCATATATAATACTCAATTATGGAGTGATTTTAGTCTATTCCACTTAGGACTCCCACAATTAACTTGGCATGGTTTGGGAGCAGACACAGGCAGGCCAGCAGACATTCGTAGCAGGCAATGTGAATGTAGCCACCCTAATTTTGAAGGTAAAAGAGTTTAAAAACACAAATGCAGCCTACTCTGTGCCAGCTGGCCTCAGTGCCATAAAACTCTTCAAGTGATGTTTAATTCCAGATATAGCTATATCTGGAATATCTAAATTTGAAAGTAATGGTAGGGGGAATTAAGTCTTCATAATGAAACATGTCACATATTTTCATCAATCTGTTGGCTATGGTATCTTAGGTTATCTAGTAGTGGCAAATCTGTACACAAATGAAACCAGAAAGAGAAGTGTTAGAGGATTTCTGCAGTACACAGTGTGAATCACAGTGAAACATCCTTCTGAATAATGTGATACATAATGTGGCCTACTCTATCTGTGAATGCTTCAATTGCTCTGATACGGCTTGTGCATGAGGGTCCTAATATAAAGAAAATAATAATAACAGCCAACACGTATTTTTGGTGCAGTCAATTTGGTATATTCTGTCTGCCTCCTTTTCTTCTCTAAAAATAAAATAAAAAAGTTCATGAGCCTCAGGGGATATATTTTAATTAAACAGCTACTGTAACATGATTCCTCAATGTGTTTGCCTTTGTACATTTTAATGACAGCTTATCATTCTCATTGTAGCAAAACAGTATTTTAGACTAGATGTATGTTTTTCCTGATGTAACCAAAAATTTCATGTGTAATATGGAATTATATGCTTGGAAGCTAGAAAAATATGTTTATTTTACATGGAAACCAATATGGAGTAATTACACAGGTTTCCTCTCTATTCTCAATTTTTTATATTTGTGCTATTATCAACGATGTGATTATAACACTGAATGTCTTTTGAAAAACAGAAGAATTGATCCAAATTCTGGGGTGAATTATTCCATGACAATGATATCTGCAAAGCACATACTTTAGCATTAAACATATATCAAGTAAGTTATTTCTTTTAAATATATAAAATTCCTTATATGGAATAGATACTATGCTTTCTGATTCAAATGAAAAATTACAAAGTCAATGAGAAATGAGAACAGACTGCAGTTTTCTGAGATCATGAGAAACTGCTGAGCCAATTGGTAATTTCAGTTCGCATGTTTATTTCTCTATTAATGTTGCTGTAAAATAAAGAATAAACAATCTTTGCTCTGCCTATTACTTAATTAGCCATAACAAAACTTTCTGAAGTGTGGTACCTCAGCAATTGAAGGTATCATGGTTGTAGGCAGTGGCCTGCCAACAATAATATGAAAAGATCCTGAAACTTGCCAAGACTGCTCCTCAGCAAAAGTGGGGCTTCTCCAAGAACCATTTCCTGCAGATGGGTTGGATTTTTTAATTCAGAATATTTAGAAATTATTTATTTATCATATTCTGGGTATTTTCTCTAAACAATAATGTCTTGCAGTTGTTTCTGGAAAAAACTCAGACAGTTGGATCTGGGTTCCATGTTGTAAGAGTTTTACTTCAGGACTTCACATTTTAGTAAATTCCTACAGTTAGTTACACTGTACATTATAAACCATATCTCACTGATTTTCCACAAGCACCTAAAATGAAGAAAAAGTTTGCCATAATATCCTTCATGGACTTGATGCTGGACAGTGGTTTGGATTGTCCAAGTGAAAGAGTCAGGAGCAGAAAAACTAATACTCCTTGGTCACTGATCAGCTGAGAGCAGGTGGACAGAGAGCAAGTGGGATATGTGGACTGGGAAGGAGAAGTTGAGCATGACCTTTACTTTTTCACTGACTGACTAAAGCATCTGAGCTAGAGTTGACATGCAAGTAGTTCAATGCTGATGTAAGCCTGCAATGAATTAGTAGCACTTCAGAGAAAAAGAAAACAGGACAGAAAATGTGCCACAGCATCTCAGAAATGCTCTGCCTCCCAAGACTTTTCTTGGGTAAGTGCCAGTGAAGATGCCATTCTTTGCTTTGAAGAGGAGCTAAGTTAAAACCTGGCTCTTGCTGAGTGCCCACAAGCCTCAGGCAGGCAGGAGACCTGGCCAAAGGCATGCATATGTGCCCATAGTTTTCATGGAGGCTTTTTTGTGAGGAGAGTTCTGAAATAGTATATTTGTGTGTATGGATATGCAAATAACTTCTATGCTTGGACTCCTGAGGTCCTACTCCTTGGCTGAAAATGTTTCCTTTGACAGTTATGCTATCCTAAATGCAAACTTGCTTTGCAACAAAAGCAACTCTAAGCATAATACAAACTTGGCTCACTAATGTTCCCTATTTTCTTAGATTAAAGTCCTTTCCCTAGCTGCATCTATTTTAGGGTCTGATCAACTTTATAGTTGACTCTTATATGCTTCCTAAGGCTCATGGAAACTTGTGGAGAACATACAATTTGTGCAGCAATGAAAAAGAGCAGAAATCCTCTTGAATAACAGGTTCAGTTACTGTGGCATGCACAGTGAGACTTCTAAGTGTATTTGGATAAAAACCATAGACTCTCTCTTAAGAAAGAGATAAGACAGAAAATACTGATGAGAAAAAATGACAAATCAAGCTATGAAAAGTCAATGTGAGACCTCTTCAGACAAACATTGGCCACCTGTCATTGTCCACAGAACCTCCTAGGTATGCTTTCCAAGTATTCTAGATTTTTCTAGCATTGTTCTTCAGTTGGTTAGGACTATTTCCTTACTTACTGAAGTTTAATACCCATTACATGATAAAGTACATGTCCAAGAAACCTATCATCTACTTTATAAACTGGCAGTCTTGCCCACAACTTCCATAAGAGCCATCTAAATGCAATTCATTCTCAATTGGCAAGCTCCATTGCCAATGGGGGATGATACAAATGGGCATGGGAGACACTTTCCTTAGCTCTCTTTTAGTTAATGGCCTTTGGGGAGACTGCCACTCATGAAAGCTGTCCTTTGGCTAGAATTATTCTCTGGAAGAAGAGGAGATCCCAATGCAAAAGCTCTTTTAGTCTAAATAGAAGTCAGCTTGCATCAAGAAGCAGGATAGCCACCGTCACACTTAATACACTCTCATTCTCGAACCCCAGACCCAACTGCTGAATGTTATGCCTGTACCGGCCTCACAGGTGGTCTGGTTTGTGAGTCTGTGGGAAGAGTCACTTGGGGAGTGCAGTGTGTTCACTCATGGCCGAATGAAGGGAAGATGCCCGGGAGAGTCTGGGAGAGCATATTGTTTCTGAAGAAAACACTTGTGAAGTTACGCCTTTATTGTTGCAAATCTACAGTTTTTTATTCCTTTGGAAAGGTGGGTGCAAATTAGGTGCCAAATGGAAACCCAAACTAGTAGTATTTGGCTTTCATCTTACAATTCCTTTGGATAACTTTAAGTGAACGTGTATACTAGCAAGGCAATGGATAATCAGGCTCCTCAGCTGGGTAGGTATGTATTTTCCACTTTAGAATTCAAGAGAACAAGTTGTGTGATGTGGTTGCTTTGAAGGTGTTTTATTTTGCTTTTAGCTGGTTCTCTGAAAAATAGGAGGAGTGCCAAGTCTTCTCAAATGGCAAATGAAAACGTACATCTCTTATTTTGGGACAATTTTCCTTGGTGGTGGGGACAGAAAGAAAGGATTTTAGAGGGTGCAAAAAAGAATGGGCAGATGCAAAAGTATATTACTTTCTTGTAAAACCTCTCAGCTGTTTTTTTTTTTCAATAAAAATGAATAATTATTTAATTTTTACTGTGTAATACATGCAATGTGTGCTTTCTCTTGTCTACTTTAGAAGAAAATTAACTTACACATTTATTTTTGAGAGTTTAGCATTGGCGATAATAAATTATTTTTAATTTTTAAATAACACTTTTTGCCAGTCTTAAATTAATTTTTATTCTACTCTCCATTTTAAAGCTACTCCACACCTTCTAAAAAATCTAAAAAAAACATTATTCAAAACTTTATTGTAATTTTCAGAAGAGCTTTACTGGGTTAGTGCTACCTCTCTTCCCTCTTCTCCTCCTGCTTTGAGAATTTAATCTCTTTTTTCTATTCTTTTTTTTTTTCTTTTTTTAAAAATAATTTTTTAAGAGTCACATCTAAACTTTTTGTTATCATCATCTTACTGTAATGTTACTGTTGCAGCAACAATACCAGAGGCTGTTGCATTTGATAATCATTATTCCCTTTACTCTCCTTCTGGATATATGGCATGTGAACTTTTTAATATTACAATTTTTTTCTAATCATACTAGCCCCCAAAACATGAGTAACACTAATATGTCACATAAATCAAATCAGCATCAGTGGGTCTAAGTGATTTTTTCTCTTTCTTCCCAATAGACACAGACTTTTGATAAGAACTGCAGCATGGGTTGTTTGGACCTTCAAAGGAACTACGTTGATAAACTTGGACGGCATGTAACAAAGGCTTTATTTCAAAAAGACAGAAGCAGGAAGTGGAGAATCAGAATCCCACCTCCAGGCAAAAGAATGCTTCTTGGCCAAGGAATTATAGACGCTCTTGGTAGGATGGGTCCTGATTCTTGAATTCGGCTACCAAACTAGTCCTTCTCTGTGTTTGGGACTGAGGCCAAACCCCTGGCTGATACACCCTGTTTTGTTGCTCTTGAGTTTCTGATCAAGTTTTGTATGGTCTCTGCCAGCAATTAACAAAAGCTTTGGCCTAAAGCTTGAATATCATTATCATAAACATCCACTATAGTAAATATTTCATTAATGTGACTGTCTCCTGTTCAATTTAAGTCCCATGCATTTTATTTTACATCTTAAAATAATAACTTCATGTCATCTACTGCAGCTTTCAACCAGTGATCTCCAAAAAATTGGCAGACTTTAGAAAATACGTGCCAATTCCTGCAGTCCTTTGCATCCCTTCAATGAAATCTCATAATAAATTCAAATGGTTTTCCTTGAGAAAGGAATGAGTAGAGGGTGGGTCTGTCAGAGCCAACATTGCTGCAGTCGAAACTAAAAGTGAGTCACCTCTGAGGAAAGGGCGAAGACTCCATTCAAAGCAACAGGGACAAGACAGGGAGGCAGATGCTTTACAGACATCTTTCAGGTAGGCACAACAGCTGAGGGCTTTTTGTGGAGAATCAGAAACCTCTCTTAAGCAGAGGGGGATTTCTGCCTCTGCAGAAAGGTACCACCCAGGGATCTCTCTGCCCAAAAGCTGTCAGCAATTTTGGTCAGCAACCTCCTGGAAGTCTGTCCTCACAACAGGCTGCCATATCCTACCACATCTTGAGTGAAATGACTGTTCTTTACTTGGTAAAAATGTGTTCCTATAGTATGTTAGACTTAGCACAAATTCTCTAAATCCCAAGTAGATGGGAATGGAGGCAATTATATGAAGTTCCACATGTGGTAAAAATAGTACTGCTTAAAAGCATTTAGTATTATTAGACTGGATTTCCCAAAAAGAAGAAATACTTCTCAGAATGTAAGATCACTTTATGTTTTTAGCCTCCTAAATCCACTTGTTACAAATTTCCTGACTTTTTTTAACCTCTTTTTCTACAACAGAGCTGAACAGTCTGTTGTGGATATGTCTGTTAATGTTATTATATATATTTTCTGGTCCAGGCTACCAGTACCTATCCAGTTGTATAACTTTAACCAGCTCACTAAAAATGGAGTTTAAAAAGGATGTAAAAAAATGGTATTTCTGCGTGTAGGAGGACGCAAGTGAGAACATAGCTCTTTCCCAAAGCCCTGGTGATTTACATGGAGTAACATCATAAACCTGTTGCATTGTGGGAGGCTCCATGAACGCAGCATGAATCTGTCAAATTCCAGTCTCTCTGGCATACTTCGTGCCAGTTCAAAATCTACTAGAGACTGGAAAAAGAATCCTAAAAATAATATCTCACAGATATATAAAGTAGACACCACAGAATGCAGTGGTAAGCGTTTCATATTAGTGGAGATTTGCTTTCTTCTTTGGTTGTGTTTCACTTTCTACCAGCTCTCCCTGATTATAAACCTGTTTGCTTTATCTACAATGGGCTCTGCATCAATGCTGTCACTTCCAGGCTTGTGATTCCTCATAGAACTGTGCCCACCAGAAAGAAACAACAAAACTTATTTGATAAAATTTTTATCTATGTGCTTGGTCAAATACAATTTGCCGAGGCTTTGAAAATTGACATCTGTTCTGTATTCATTTTGTATTGCCATTTGTTACACAGATGTGTAACAAGACAAATACCTGTCCAGGCATACATGTGATTCAGAAATGCATATGTTAATCATGCTGGTGGAAGGAGGTGAAGGAAAAGACAATAAATCAGCCTACAAATGGTTTCACTTGGAAAGGTCTAACAGAACAGGGTTATTTTTATCCTAGGATGCTTTTAATTTGAATCAAAAATGCTTTACCACATGTTTTGCCAGCAGTTCAAAAGAATTGGTAACAAACATTTAATCTTTTTTATTCTGGGATTGGTACTAAGCCCTCATCAAAAAGCATATGCAGTCAAACAGCTTATCTCCACTGAGCTGTTTTCCTTAATGTGTTCCTAATTATAATCCTATATATTGCTCACTGTGGCTGATTGAACAATATGGCAATAATTTCTTTACAGACCTCGCTATTCTTTGAACTGTAAGTACAGAGGGCTAGAACGGAACCAGATCAATGGGATTTGAGTGCAGGGGAATCCAGCCAGATGCAATCTCTGGAGAATGCATTTCCAGCTGTTCTCCAGAAAGGCACTGGAACAGACAGCTGGTAACTGTGCAGCCCCTTTCATACAGCCCCATGGATCTGTGCTGCAAGGTGTAGTCTTTCTTATCTTTATTGCATTCTGCTCCTCTGGGAAGGGATTCAAGCAAATTCCACAAAAAGGGTGTTTTTTAACTACAGGAGTTGGAGTAACAGCCTGCTCACCCCCTCATCTTAAGATTTCATTAGACTATTAAAAAGTTTCTGATGGACTATTTGAATCAAACTTGGGCAAATGTTTCCATAAGCTGAAAGCTGTAAAATGAAGCCAAGAGGAAGTAAAAGTATTTGTGCTATGGTTTAACTATGTTTGTTTGTGGAGGGTTTTAGAATACACAAAATCTGAAAAGTTATGCCTTTTATTCTTAAAGTGCCTGCAGCCTTAGGAATTGCAACCCTCTCTGCCTCCTTTTTCCTTTATGAACACCTGGTTCATGAGGAACACATATAAGTTGTAATATGACGGATACCAAATAAATGAAAATGGTTATAACTGAAGTTATGTTTATGCCCAAACAATTATTTGTGTTTGCCAGCTTCCACTTAGCTCTGATGCAGTGGTAGATAACAAGGAGAAAAAAGCAGCCAGCTAAAGATTTTGTACTCTTGTGCATTCAGTAAAGTTTCCCCTTGTAGATCATATTCCTTCTTTCCTGATCAAGGTATGCCTTTCCTTTAATGGAATGTTTTCCCATTGCCCACATACTCCTCAAATACAGAACATCCGAGCAAAACAAAGTATACTGCTTAATCTTTAAAACAAAACAGATCAGAGAGGGAAACTCCTCAGACTATCCTTGCATAATTGACAGGCCAAAATGGGTATTCTGGGGCTATATATTGGCTTTAAGGGAAAAGAGGCATTGTACAAAGTGCTTCTAAGTGACCTTTCAATTCCTCTGGAGGGGGTTTGGGCAGGTTCTGCACACCACAATAGCCCCAAGCCTGGAAATCGGGAAATGGTATGTTTCATATGTGTATATTGCTGATGTTAGAGGGACTGAAAAGCAAATAAACTGATTTTTACCCCACCCACAAGATCCAAATACAAAGATTTTTTTTTTAATCTCTCCCACATGTTGGCAGGTTTATTTATTAATAATAATAAATAATATAATATTTATTTTTATTATTTACAGAACCTGCATAGTGGCATATGGAAGTACCATTAGAGAGGCAACTGCCAGAGCTGCTGTCACTCCAGCTGTGCCTTGTGAAATGGGGCTATGCACCCACCAGCATCAACAGGCACAACAAGGAGCAGGAGCTGGGCAGCACTAAGGAGAATGGAGGTGGATATGGGGGGAGGTGGATATGCAGAAAATCCTTCTGATCCATAGCCCACTGGGGTCACTAGGAAGATATCTCATGATTGTAACAGACTTTGGACCCCATCCTGCCTATGTAACATCTTCACATCCACAGTGAATTGTTGTGAGACTGTTTTGAACTTCTCAGTTGAAGTTTTCATAAAACCCATTTATGCTGTACCTGGTTCTAACTACCTTTACCAAACAATGTTGAGAACTTCACACTACCCCACTCACACAGTTTTAAAGGCCTGGAGTCTGCTAAGTCAAGGTGCAGAATAATATCACTTGAAAAACAGCATTACTTAATACATCATTCCACATATTAATAATCAATCAAATAATTAAACTTGCTGAGCATGTTCAGATGGTTTGTGAGGAAGTCAAGGTTCACTGAGGCTCCCCAAGGAATAAAGATCACTGCTTTCAGAAGGTAGCACTTCTCTTTGGTTTTTTTACTTTCATGTCTTATGCCTCTAATCCCTCAATTTTTGGGATCATTGCCTGCCAGATATCTTAGTTTTCACCCTTCAGTTACTGTTCGTCAGTGTTTCATATCTGTCTTAAGGTGCCAACTTCTTAAGACTGCCAGAGATTTTACTGCTCACTACTTCCGTTCATGTTCATTTTTCCCTCCAGTCATAGAACTATTGTCACAAAGTGTGTCAAGATACCAAACCATATTTTGTGATCCAGAATATGTGTCTTTTGCCGTAATTGCCTTTTATATATTATCAAGGCACTGCTAACCTTGTTTCATTTTCAAATAGAGACTGCACACTTTCAAATAAAGAGATGCATAAACAATTTTTTTGCTGAATGTTGATCCTATGACTTTTGTTGAGTCCTCTAGAAAGGGTTCTGGTAACCGTCAGATTGTTCTGCAAGTCAGCCACCTGTAACTGAAAGAGTATTCACTGCAAGGTGTGTATTTCTGGGCACCTTCTAGACCTGAGAACAACTTTATGGGCAGTTTTTTTTACTCCTACCTTCACATAAAGAAAAGCATGAAACTTTTTATACCATTGACCCCACCCAAAGATTTAACCAGATGAATAATTGTTGTTTTTCAGAATCTGTGATGAATACAACACTGGTTGCCAGTTTCAGCTGTGCTGTTACATGAAGACCAAGTCAATAGCCCACTTGCAGCATCTTCTAAGACTTTAACACTGCTCCTAATGTCATTAGATTTCAGGATCAGGGCCGCTTTGCCTCAGATTCTCGTATCTGTAGAGTAACTTTGCACTGTAACATTCCCAGGTAGTAAGTTTAGGCTCTTAGACTGAATGTGTTTACATGAATCAGTGTCAAATAATTTTGTACCAGTTTCACGTCTAGTAACACATGTCTGCTGTTGAAAGCCTCAACTTTGATGTGACCTACATGCACGCTTATTGTCTCACACACATATATTATTGTCTTCACATAGAAGCTACATTTCTACTCATCCAGATTTGTCTCAGCTGATCCATGTTTTTCGGTCCTTCTGGTTATGCAAAACAACTTTTTCTTCTCATAATTAAACATCATCTTTATAGTCTTTTGTATCCTCCCTACCAAAAAATGTGTTACATTTTGCAGTCAAACCCCTCAGGGGCTGGAAAGAACCCAAATGGTAGTCTGCAGAAATAATATTTCTCAAAGGGACTGTTGAGTGTGAACAAATATCTTCTGTTTTTCTTAGGGCACCCTGTTGAAAGCTATGTGGCATTATTCATGTTCCCCAATATGCCTCCTCTCATAGGTAGAGCAAATTGTCACATTTTATATACATAATTCTTCAAGACTAAAAATAGGCAGAGATTTATCTCTTTTTTTGTCTAAAGGGTGAGCAAATGAATATATTGTAGTACTTTTTTGTTGCATATCTCCCAAAGCAATAACCAACATGTCTATTTTAATGTAAAAGAATCTTTCCTTTGCATATACGTTGCTCATATTTTTGGCTTTTTCAGCAGTATTTCCAATTCTGTTGGGACTTTTCCTATTCTTACTCCCCTCTCTTATAGTAGTTTGAAACCTCTCACTGATGTGTCAGGCAATGTCTTTGGGAAATTTCATTCTTAAGTTAAAGCTTGCTGCCTGTCAAACTTCAGCTGTTTTGTTAATAATGATTTCTACATTCATCATATGGATTATACTTTTTTTCACCCTCCCTTTCCTCCTGTTTTCTATGAGGGTGTTGCCAGTTAATATTGCAAGCTTTTTAGTCTCAGATCAGTCTCAAATTGCTACATTGGTTTTTCCCTCCTCCTGCATCATTTCGTTTCTGTGAATCTCTGATTTCTGATTGCCTCTTCATTACTAGCCTTAGCTGACTGAAAACCATTAAAGCCAACAAGTGCTTCAGAACAAGCTGTTGTAAAAATAGGCTGTTTTCTGAATTTCATTGTCTTGACTGTCACGTATCTCAGACACACAGGATGAATTGGTCTGTTTCAACTTGATCCAGCTACATCCCAAACTTCCAGAGAGCTACAGGGTTGATACAGGTTCTGACTGCTGCACTATTCCAACATTCACACAGTGCATTCTTTTAATTTCTTATTGCTTTAACATGTGATAACTGTATGATAATCAGTGAGCAGATTTACAAAGGATGTAGCATTTAACTCAAATCCCTGTCAAACATAAAAATTTCCATTTACATTTATGTAACTTTTAGTCCTCATTTTACGTGTAGGCAGTTAAATCATGTTTAGGCACAAACCCTTTTGTTACATGTTATTATTACAAAAATGTACATGTGAGCAGCAAGTGGAGTAAAGGCACAATTCAGGACATCAGTACTTCCATTCCTAGTATTGACAGACTAATTTTCTTTTAAAGTCTCACTAAATTTTAAAAAGCATGATAAGCATGGCCAGCAAGGATGAGAACTGATTACTTCCCTTCTAATCTCAGAGCAAAGCAATAACAAGATGTATTCTTATTTTCTCTTTGACCTACAAACATTGAATACTTCTTTGGACAATGACCTAGCTTCATGAGAAAGAGTGTATTACGGCCTTATCCTGGCTTCCCATAGCCTTTGGTACAATGGCTGAGACCATATTTTAGAAAACAAAATGAAGGAACTTTTCCTCAGGTAGAATTTTATTCCTCTTTTCTCGTTTCCCAGATAAATGCTTTAACTCTTAGTGACTGCCTCCTCTTTCTGCTGTTTTCATATTTTTTAGGTGATTTAGGTGATTTCATACTCTGATGGTGATAGCATACTGCAGACTTTTTCTTCTCCCACATTTCCTAATGAGGTGGCTCGAAAGCAAAAAGACCATTTATTTAGATTAGACTCAGTTCAGGATTGGGCTGGATTCATCCAACTGAATCTAAGAATTTAACTGTGGAGGCTACTTTGCCTTAGACTCTGTCTTTATTCAATAAATCTCCCTGTAGAGAGAGAGTAGGATGACAAGGTATGTCTCTGCTAAGTGGTTGAAAGTAGGTAGATAAATCCAGGTCTGAGGGGTGTCCTCTTAGACTTTTAAGGCATTAGTTCAATACTGAACCTAAGCACTTGCTTATATACACTTCTATTTGAGAAGTGCATAAGCACATACTTGCAGTTAAACACCTAAAATTTAGGCATAGATCCCTGCAATAAATCATCTTTTTCATGACTACTGACTGTGACATATTTCTTAAAAGAGAAATGATTCCTGAACTTCTATTTCTCTGAAGTGATTTTAAACCTCCCTATGGTAATAAAATATTTCCTACTAAGCTAAACCTTATTAACTTTCTCAGATTTCGATGTTGTATTTCCGTCCTGTCTTTCTGGTTTGGAAAATTCCTGAAGTTTACAATTCCATTCATTTTAGTTTGGAAAGCTGACGTTATATATTGTATTCAAATTACTGATTATATTTGAAGAGATAATCTGGCTGTACTTGAAAAGATAAACCCTGACTATAGTAATTGCAGCAATATGAAAAACTGTTCCAATTTCTCTTTTTGCAGATTGGGAAACCCAGCATACGAATAAAAGCATATTAAATATTTAGTCTTGTTTGATATTTCAGTGGAACTACTCAGTCATCTTATTAGTTAGCACCTAGTGAACTCCATGTTCTTTGACTAATGAAAGTCTAGCAGTCACATTTGGGATTCTCTGAAACAAGTGATCTCATTTTTCTAAGCATAAAATATGTACAAGATATAATAACTGCTGAGATTACAGTATGTTTATAAAATGTAACCCAAGATAAGAGTCACCTATTCCCCAAATACAGGGAACAATTACACACTAGACAGAAGAAAAACTCCAGGTACTGGAAAAGCAGATGGAGTCACTGGGCAGCCTTATCCCTCTTGACTCCAAAGAGTCAGAATTTCAACCTCCATCAGACTCATAATGGGGAGATTACAGCAAGAAAAAACCATTTACTTTATTTCCACATTCCTCCAAACCAGAAACCTGAGTAGTTTTTTCCCTCTCCAGGGCTCTAGCCCCTTTTTTCCTAGAGTCCTTTTCACTGACTTCCTCTATGCTAAAAACTGAGCTTGTCCCCTCCTTGACTTTTCTCACTCCACAGCAACCCTCCTTCCACCATGCATTATCATCTCTGTAAAAGAGCTTCTCCAGGTCCTTTTTCCAAGCCAACTTAGACATTTTGGTTTGGAAAAAGAGACTAAAGTATTTTCCTAAGGACAAAAATATTTAAGTGAATGTCTTCTTTATTGGTATCATCACTAATTGGTAGAAACTAAACGAAGTTAGATACCTATAGCCTGAAATAATTTTGCATATGTGGAAGATTACCTTTTAATCTGTATTGTATCTAGAGATGGTGTCCACTGAAGTTGTCATGTTCATCTTGATGAAAATGTAACTAAATAAGATCAAAATGAAACAGCTGAGGCAGAGGGGTTTATAACTGGTGCCAAAACACATCTATGGGACCAGATTTTTTCCACCTAGATTGTTTCAGTCTAAACAGACTGAAAAGTTTTCCCCCTAGTAAGAGAGAAGCCATTAAATAAGCAATTTTAGTAGTTCAGTCACCCTCAATTTATTTGGTGTCCCTTTGAGATTATCGAGTGAAACAAAAATAGTACCTTTCTATATCTTTCTTTCTATAGAAAGTAATGAATACTGAACATACTTTCACACTTTCCAGACTTTTGCTTCTTGCTGCTCAGCCTCATTTCCTTATCTTTAATGATAAATAAATTAACATTAATTTTCAGTGTTCACAGCACACCATATACATCAACTGAAAAAAAGAAAAACGGTTAGTAAATTCTTTTTAATGGAATGCCCCTTCTGTGAACTCACCACTCATTCAGGAAATTGTTTTGTCAAGAGATAAAATAAAAATGCATCATTTCATCACATTTTTGAAAAATATGGGTCCAATCTTATAAGATGCAGAGAAGGCTCAGCTCTCTTAAAGCATTTCAATGGAAACACTTAGCACCTCACAGTAACAGGATGATTTTACATGTTGTTTCAATGATCCCTTTAATAGTTAATTCTGGAACCAGCCATGCTGAGTGTTGCAGTGCCTAATGCCCTTGTTGGGCCTGGCTCCTAGCCAGTTTTATGCTTTGGAGCTTGTATGTACCCAACAATCTCACCTTAAAAAGCATTTGTTTTCCCCAGGATGCAGGTGTTGATATAACTGCATTGTAGGTAAGATTCTTGGCTCAGGTTGTAAATCAGGGCATGGTGCTGACTGGGGAACAGAGTTCAGGCCTCAGGGTGGATCTGAACAGTTACTCCCCTCCTCCTCTGCAGTGATCCTGTGCAGCCCAAGAGTGGTCCAAGAAAAGCAGCTTGTACAGGCACTACAACGTCTGGAAAACCTTGCTAATATTGATTTTCAAGCCAGAGGGTTAGATATATCAGGCATGGCTTTCAACACTTTACACAAGTTTTATACTGGTGCAACTGAACTTTAATAAAACCTTGCTGGCATAAAACAGATACTACACAACCGACAATGACTTGTGGCTACTGCTACTCTTTTTTGGCAACATGAGAAACAGTGATTAACTTTGCCACATTTTGGAATATGATTAGGCATGACAGAATCATTCATGGACTCCTGATCCATCTGGTACTGTAACGTCCGAAAGACACAGGATGTGACAACCCATTATTATTCTCCAGCATTAATAATAGATAATCTCTGAAAATGTATCATAGGGAGCGATTCTCCCTATGCACGTTGTACGTCAACCTTCCTTCCTGTTGATATCTCTCCAATTATTTTCAACAATGTCTTCTGCTAAATGTAAAGGCTTTGAGTTCATAATTTTATTCTGCAGTATTAAGACAAAGACCCTTATCTTTTTCAAATCTTCATCATCTCAGTCCTTATCTGTTTGCACATCTTTCCCATGTGACACCTGTACACCAACCAGATGCTGGAATCCTACACACTACTTCCTTTAGTCATTCATCAATTAGTTATTTTTCTGGAATTAAGTTAGCTATTGTCTGCAAGCCAGCAATTACACATAATATCGTCTTCAGCAAAGTGTGAGAAAAGTTCAAGTATACTGAATGTGGCACTGGAACAACCCCTAGGAATTTCAGAAAAAACTCTTACCTGGTCCCTTTTCCTGGTCATTGCTCAAGTCAGATGATAGACCTTGTCTTCGAATGATGAGGAAAATAATGCATCTTTTGGTACGCCAATCAAATCCTGAAATTGGTAACTGGCAGATGCTCTTTTCTTAAGCTGCAGATGTTGATGAGCTGCCTGAAGCCCTCCGTTTTCCTGCTATTCACACATCTACCACAAGGTAAAGAAAACTCCACTTCCAGAAACTTTGAGACACTTAAAACAATTTTTTGAACTTGCTAAGTGTTTTTCATCCAAACTGTATATATCTGAAAATTGCTAACCTCTTCTAGGTACAGAGCAAGAAAACAAAGTACCACAATAAGGACAGGAAAGTTAAGTTAATAATTCCAGGAAAATCCTATTATCTTCATTATGGTTTAACACAAGCTGGCTAGCTCTTATCCATTCAAGGGAAATTATCTGAGTTATGTCTGCGTAAAACCTGAGTAAGGTCCTCAGGACTTGGCCCACAGTAACTCAGAATTTCCTATATATTATTAGTCCAATGATTTTGGGAAAAGTAGTAGACAGAGAGAGGGATATCCAGCAGAGATAGTTCTGTGGGATAATTGTGTAATTTTGAGACCATAGACTGTTGAGAATTTTTAAGATTGGGTTTTCTATGCTTCTGTAGTGAATGTTAGATTCAGAACTTTCTGGTGATAATTTTATAAATTGCCAGTTACCCAGATGAACAGGTGAAACAAGCCAAATTGATTCTTGAAAATATGAAATTCCTTTTTTTTTCTTCTTCTTTTTTCTTAGTTCTCTGCAACAGATAATCCATCCAGCAAAACAGTATCAAAAAATTGAAAACGCAAACTGGGAATGGAAACTGTTGGGCACAGGGTGCAAAAGCGGAATTACATTAATATTTCAGATGTATCTACAACTTGTACATACAGAGCACCTCAGCTATTAGTCTATGAGGAATATGCAGCAAGAGCTGACAGGTAATGTTTTATTTCAGAGTAGGTAGTGGTTGGTATAGGACATTCAGTACACGAGATGATGATGGCTGTGGTGTGACTTACACTGTTAGAACAAGGCTGTGGCGTGGCATTTGGCCAGTGGTTGAAGTGAAAACTGAAAAGCAACAACAGTATCCTGCCAAAATCTGGTATTGTCCCACAGGCTTTTCATTTTATTCCAAAGGTCATAACATAATGTATTCAGCCAAATCTGCTTTAAAAAATTCCCACTCTAGGAAAAACTCTTGACAGAATAAGTGTTATGCTGATTTTTAAAAAAATTTTTAAATTTATTTCCTTTGTACTGAAATAGGTTTGTAAGGTAATGTCTGTGTATAAGAAGGTAAAATCCTGTGAAAAATGTGGCACAGTAAATGGATAAATCTTGTAGCTCAGCAATTTGTGTCAATGTTTTACATAGGCGGAAATCCTCTGTGACATGTATCTGATAATGGAATAATTTCATAAAAGGGTACTTACTGCATGAGGGCTTTACTGTTTGCAGTGCCATACAATGGAGTACATTAGCAGCACCGCATCAGTTTAATACTGGACATTGAAGGCTGAGCCCTGCTTTTAGTTATTGCATCAGCAGGAGTTAAAGAAACCTTGTTCTAAGAGTAAAGGCCAGAGAGGCAGGGTTGAGAATTAGCAAATACTGAAGAGTGAGGCTTTTTGCATAAGGTGGACCAGATTCCCTTTCCACTGCTGTTTTTGCATACTGAGTTGCCCTTCTTACTTAGAAAAACACTCCGCACAAACCGCTGGTTTTGAAAATCAGATCTATTTTTCCATCTAGGTTCTTTCACTTCATTACCTAAGTGACTCCATCATTCTAAGTACCTAATACCTCTCATTATCTTAATGACTCATTTAGGGGTTGGCTATTTAATATCATTAATTCATTATGAATAAATGTGAGGGCTAAAATCTACATTTGCTCTGGAAGATGGAAAGCTTTTTTTTAATTTCTGAGGTCTAGGTTACTTAACAGCGTATGAAACCACTGGAAAAGTTTTATAAAGAGCCCTGAGAGTGAAATTAACTGCTGCTTCCCAGTGAGATATAATATTTTGCATAACAATAAGCAATAGCTATAATTTATTGTGAAACCAACAGGTGCTTCTGAGCAGTAGACTAATTTAGTTCTGCGGTGGATTTCCTTCTACATTGACCTTTCTAGCTCCATAAGGGAAACATTGCCCTCAAAGGTAAGGAAGAATTCAGTCATATTTCCTCCTACAGAAGCCACTGCTGGAGGAACCGGCAAGTTGGACATATCAAAACATGAAATGTGTTCCTTTTCCAATGCCCAGCCTGCTTGGTCAGCCATACAAAATGGTCTTGCTTTCCCACACTGTACTTCTGGCAGCTACCACCTAATGCTGTGCTAAGATGAGGGAGCTCTGAAATTTCTTTTGTAGGATCACGAGGGCATCTTCTCCAAGACTACAGTACCTGTGTCCACACTGCCTTAGGGCTCTTCTGATCAGAAGTGTGTGCCAATAATTTTAACTTCTGCACTTTTTAATCTCTTGCAGTCCACGCTTACACACATTTCGGAGTGTGCTTTCTATAAGACGACCTAGATGGACACTTGTGTCTGTTCTACTTTGTAGGATAGCTCAAGTCCAAGAATGTGTCCATAGTATGTATGGGCAGGGCAAAACCACAATCAGGGTTGTTCAGCAAAGCCATTCACCCTGTATTTGGTGATGTCTTATGGAGATGTCAGATGGTCAGCGTCAGGTAGGAAAGTCATATACATGCCTTACCTAAAGGGTCTCATGTTAAATATTGCAAAAAGTGATGGGAAATGTAGGTAGAGTGCATTTGCAATGTCTCATGTTTTGCACTAGCCCTCACACTCTTATTCTTTGCAAATAGGATGTAGTCCTTTCATCTTACAATTCTTTCTAAAATTTAATCTCCTTTCAGTCTGAACTAGGACTGAAACCACTGAAAATGCTTCTTTAAATTAGAGAGTTGGGGTGAAGAAAAGGCCAATTACAGTTATTTAGAAAATATCTATCTAGATTGAACAGAAATTTGGAAGGTAGAGACATCTATGTGTCTGCATCTTGTCTTGCTATGTGTATTGCCACTTGCTCAGAACGCGAACTAGAAGGAAAAAAAAAATCTTTCCCATTGGCTGTGAGAAACACTGTAGAGCTCAGACAGTGTGGTACTGTATAGGAGCACAAGGCATGCTGCATTCCAGCCTGAGCTCTCCTGATTCCTTTCTGACTGTGTAAATACTAGTCTTTCAGACAGGTCTAGTGCCTACTCTGTTCTTCTTCCTACCAAATCTAAGCCCCTCTCTTGATCAGGCAGGAGCGGAGAATTTCAGAAAGCAATTTTTAAAAAAGATCATGGTTTTTGTCTTTTTCATTTGTTCGTTCGTTTGTTTGTTTGTTTCCCCTCATTACCCTAACTCCTTTGGGCATTATTTCCTGCAAAATTCTGATCATCAGTATATCTGTTTGTTTAGATCTCCTTGTCCTCCACTCACAATACCTCTTGAAATCAGTCTCAATAAAATTCATAAAAGCATTGTCTTAAAAATATAAAGTTCACTCAAGTTTTCTAATGATCAATGGATTATTAAGGGTGAAAAGCTCCAGATGTCTAATCTCTTTTTCTCACCTCAGTGCCTCCACCCACGGAAAAGATGTGAACTTCACAGTATCTGGTGTGCCATTCCATCTGGCCCCTCCACAGGTATCTTCTGTCTTGTTCATGAGCACATATAGCACATGGGTTTATTGGGCTATCATTTGAGAAGGATGAAGGCAGAAAGAGAAAAGAGATACTGTGAAATTTAGAGATATTACCAATGGACAATACCCCAGGTCATAGTGGGATCATAGTACGAAAGCTGATGGAAGACAGTCAGACGTATATCCCAGCCAGTTCCGCTGCTGGCTTTCTGTGCCTAAAAGGACTTAGGAGTTTCCTTTCCTGTTGTTCCGAACTTCTTTCAGCCATTCTGTCCCTAGCACTGACATTTCACAGCTTTGATCTTGGTTTTGATACACGCATGTACCACATTGTGATGACTTTCACCTGATTTCTAGACATGCTGTGGGGAAGGACTAGGATTTATTTTACCTGTCAGACTTAATCATCTTTGCAGGAGGGATAAATATTCACAGGTCAAGAAAGAAACTGGATTTGAGGACTGAGGAAAAATAGCTGGTTAAACTCCCCCCACCCCCAGCTTAGCTTGAATTCATGGGCACAGTTTTCTCTTTCAAGTTTTATTAATGTGATTGTTTTAAAATCTGTAATGCTACATCTGTACAAGTCAACAGATAGTTTGAAAATGAATTTTTGGTTATTGTGTATAGAATAAAGGTGCCAAAAATAAGTGCAATGAACCTCTGTACATATTATTTAATAAAACCATTTTTTATATCTTGTGAGGAGTGGGTTTTTTTGGTAGAAGAGGAAAAATTGCTGTTATATGTTTCCAGGAAAATCCTTCCATTTTATTTCTTAGCCAGAATCCTTTTGAATGATTTCTTTAAACCAAATAATTTTCTTTCATGTAGATGCAAAAATTTGAAAGCAATAAACCCAAACATGGACTCAGCATTTTGAGAATGCATGAAAAACTCCTTCTGTCACTTAATTTCCCCAGAGTATATATATGTGGTTACCTACCCTTTTGCTGGAAATCTCTAGGGAGTTAGAAAGCCGGCTATCTTATGATCAGGAGCATGAGCCAAAGTATTTCTCCCAGTAAATGACATCTGAAGTGTTTACTGGAAAATTACCTCCTCTTAGGTACTGCAGAGCACCACAGCCTTGCAGCGTCCATGTTACAGAAAGCAATTCATATATCAAACAGGCGGTAATCCCAAAGAGGATGTGTTATGAAAAAGGGGTCTGGGAAGACGGGTTGTTTTTTTCTGCACACTGTGCCTAACAATGCTGAAATGTTTTTTCCCTGTCCGTTTTCTTTAACAATGTGCCATTCTGTACCTCTTAAGCACTTAATTTATTCCAACTCTTTGGCCTGACCTGTAATCCCCCCTCTCCTTACCCATCTGACCCATCTGTGTTTCATTTCCCACTCATCAGCATCCAAAGAGCCAGGCCCAGGCCCTGTTTGGAGCCATTAGACAGAGATTGGCACTGTTCCCTCTTCCTGCACCACATCCTCCGCTGAAAAAAATGACCATCAGATCAGAGAACAGAGCCTGCTTTGTCCCCAGCAACCAAGATCTGGAAGCACTTTCAATCATTTGCACTCTATACCCACTCAAATGCATTAATGTGATCAACATTGGGCCTGTTGTGGGCATTTTTTCCAGCAAATAGCTTGCTAACATTCCAGGCATGTACTTCCCTGAAAACAAGACCGAGACAGGGCCCTGAATATTCAATTGGAAAATAACCAAGAGCAAGAGCTTAGCTTGGCACGGCTGGTGTTGATTCTTAATAAGTGACTTCCTAAAGCTGAGGCATGGGGCTTACAGCTTCAATGACTTGTTTGAAAAATATTTTGTAGGTGCCTCATACCACTTTATTTCCTGTGGTATGCGTCATATTGTGAGCTATTCTGAGCCAGGCTGTTTAAGCACACTAACATTTTTTTCCAAGATTGCGGTGTTTAACTAAAAATGTGCTTATACAAGATGAGCTCATAGCTATTAGTGCTGATGTAGTTTTAACTACTTGGATACCAATAGCCCAAGGCCTAAAACCCGCTGAAAAAGAGGGAAACCTAAGCAAAACCCATCTTTCTCAGTCATTTAAGGCTTTTTGAAGACAAGACAACTGTGAAAATATTTTAAAAGGTAGATTTTGTTCTTATAGGAGCTTTGCGATGCAAAATGCCTTTCAATCTTGATACAAATGCTTCCTATTGAAAGACTTATGGATACAAATAGCTGAAGAGATTTCAGACATCCAGTTAAAAATAATTTGTTCAATGTTCCTGCCTCTGCTACATGTATCACTTCCAGCAAAAGTGCAGCTGGACCGACTAGGTACATCCTAATGTTTTACTCATTTGAATACGTGTTTCATGGACGTGGCTACCATGACAAGGCAAGTTTGGCTGTGCTGAAAGGGGTCAGCAAAGATTTTTGCCGAGGCACTCCGTTGTGGAGGAGGGTGTCTGGCTGTCACAGCGCTATTGTTCAGTGATGTGCTCTTGTACGATTCCCCGTTCTTTAAGCTGAGAGAATATGGCAGCATTTTTCATGAGACACTTGAAAAGTCAAGGGGTAGGATTTCTGGAGCTTACCTTGGTGCCTAAAGAGGACTATGAACAATGGGATGTACCTTAATGAAGCCTTGTTTCAAGGCCCGTTTTAGAGAAACTACACCAGCTTGGATAATATCAGGTTGTGTCAGATATAAAGGTGTAAAAAAGAAAAAAATAATTAAAATGAAGGTGTTGAATGTCCATATGGAATGCTAGGACTGTGCATTTCTAGGCCAAAAGCTGCATCCTGGACTTGATCTGCTTCTAGAAGTTCTATGTAGAAATAATTGCAGGAAAGAGAATGGAAATAATTTACATTGTCCCAAAATATGCTATGCATGGAGCAAGGGGAACAAGAAAGGCAATGATGTGCAAATTACAGATACCGTGATCTCTTTTTTTAACTCAAACTATTTAAGAGTCAGGCATTCAACTGTAAAAGAGCTTATATAAAAGTGCATTTGCATGTACACAACTTCATTTCATCCAGACTCCTTTTTCTGTACTTCAGTGAAAAATAACTGAGACAGGATTTACAGCCAAAAATGTCAACAGGAATGTTTTAACATTGCATTAAAACATCTATTTAAAAATTTTGTTGGTGAGGTTATTTTTGTAACAAATTCATAGATGTAAATTGAAGTTGGGCCCTATCCTAATGGGGAACATAATAGTTTCTTCCTGAATTTCTGAAAAAAAGTGTCCTGTACAATTCCAGAAACTCTGCTTATCCTTTTCTGTGGATTCCATGGCAGAGTATGTCACTTCTTTAAAGTGGTAGTGCTTTTTGACAGGGTTAAAGTATGTACGTTTGTACTTGCACATCTAAGTCTTAACTATGTAGATACCTCAAAGGAGACACAAACCTAGATTCTGTTAGAAATTTGTGCAAATCACTGATTATGCTAAACACCCCAACCCCCCCCAATTTTTATAAAGAACTTCCCTTTGAAGTGGGTTAAGGTCTCAGTGGAGTACAGTTTCAGATCCCTGCAAAGCAAATTCCAGAGCTTCAAATCCCTTTTATAATCCACTATGTTTATTACAAATTGTTTTACATTATAGAAAATAAGCTTCCCAATTTAGCAAAGTAATGGGAAGAGAATGCGTGTAATAGAATGTCACAATAACAAATTCTGTGATCAATCACAGCATTTCAGAGTAAATGTGATAGTGCCAGTGGTGTCTGCTGCAGTGGTGCTGAAGTTCTATGCTCATGATGTTTTAGCTGATTTGAGTTTTCCCCTTATTTGGCCCTGTAACAGAGCTTTAATGTTTAACATGGGCATAAATTCACTGTAGCCCTCAAGTGAAGACTATATTTTAGAACTGAATAGAATGCTTGAATTTACTCTCCAGATTTTTCTTCCATGATCAAGTAAAGTTCCATGTAACTTTCCTTCCTAGCGCAGTGCACACAAAATCTCAGGAAACAGCAGGGCTTAATTAGGACCCTATTTTATAGTTTCACCTGAAAAAATACATTTTAAAAATTACATATGTTTGGCTGTGCAGATTTTTTAGTCAATAAATTCTTGTTAATTAATCACATTAATGGCACTCCTTAAAAGTTGAAACAAAATCACAAACCAAACCAAATACCCCATAAATATTATGTATAAAGAACCATTCACCAATGCATAAACTACGTCTAAAACATTTACAAATATTTCTTCTTTTTATTTTACTTCTTTTTCCTTTTCTCTTTCTTTTACTTTTTCTCCTTCTCTTCCCTTTTTTCTTTTCTTTTTTCCTCTCTTTTCTCTCTCTTTTACTGTCCCGTCTTTTTTACATTCTGTCCTTCTTTCCACGTCTTTTCCTTTGTTACAGGCACAATGCCAAGACAACAGCTGCTATCAGAGGTAAGAGTTCACTGGATAAAGCCAAGTATTTTTGGGGGGAGAAAATATATCATATTTGGTTGAATGATGTAACACTTTTCCCCTTCTATTTTGACTTTAAATGCCTGTTTTAGAATTTCAAACAGAAGTGACTGCAGTCACCCTCCCTCAGACAAAAAGTAAAATGTAAAGAGAAGTCCCATTCAATCATTGTTTTGTCCCAGGATGCTGAAAGCAGTAATCCTCAGTGCAAACTGTGGCAAAGAATACCGCATTATGATCTATGACTGTCTGATGTAGAGTTGATGACACAAAGGCAGGATTATATTGAGCCTAATTTATAACGTAAAAAATAAACAGGCAAACAGAAACAGTCTGGGTTTCCTGGATTATCACTTATGGCACAGCTACTTGTTTAAAAGCATCATTGCAAAACCACAAGAACTTAACATGCAGCAGCTTATGAACTGGCAGACTCCTAAATAAGGGAATATGCATTTTTTTGTCAAAGTGTTTTGGATGAAGCATGAGTGACAGTAAATACAACATGTCCTTCCTTCCCTTAGTAAGAAAATTAATCTTACAGTAAAATGATTCCCCCCCTCTTTTGTTTTCAGCGAAAAGGCAGTTTCTTCTTTGTATACAGTTGCTTCTTTGTATACTGATGCAATTCTTTGAGATAGACTGAGAGACTACCAGTCTCTCACCACAGGTTATTTGTGCACATACATCATATTCTGTTATTAAATACAAGTAAATTTGCTTTTATTTTCATTTGTTATATTTAGAGGCTTCATAGTGATTTCCTAATATCTGTCCTGGGCATATAAATATGTCTCTGTACAACTTTTAAATTATAAAATACAGAAAATGATCAGTCTAATTACTCTTGAAAACAAGTAAGGGAACAGTTATTTTGGATGCTTGTGATATTCTGATTTATCCTACCTTTTTTTTCCCCAGTTATTTCCGGGTCCTTGTAGGTTTTTAAAATACCCATTTTTCTTTAGGTTATCCTCCATGTTTCTGCGTTGAAGATGTTCAGATGCTAGGCAATGTGTAACAGTTTATCTGAAGATAAATCTGGCCTGTGCTCACGTTTCTGAAAAATAGTTCCTTTTCATGAGTAGACACATCAGCAAGGCTAAACAGACATGTGTTAGCACATGGACACCTTTCCCATATGTGTACTCAGAAAGAGGGCCAGAATAGAGCTTCAGGGAACAGGCCTCTTACCATCAGTCACAGCTTGAGGACAGTGATGCAGGACAAGGGTTTCTCTCTCCCGGGAAAGATTAAGCACAGCCACCCTAGCGGTCCTCAAAATCCCACATTTTCTGTGTTTGATGACTTCTAGATGCAGGCACAATGTGTTGGGTACACCTCTCACTCCATCCATGCTATGGTCTTACACCTCAGCACTTCTACCAGTCCACTGCCATGTGCCGCTTTTATTGCATTTTGAAAAGAATTAGTAGAAGTGGCAATAATCTTATCATAAAAACTAAGCAGACCTTGCCATTCTTGAAGGCAACAAGCATGGAACCTGCTTCTTTAATTTTTATATCAGACTCTCCATCTCTATGTTCTCTTTTGTGACATCGGCTTTTCTGTTACTCAGTTCATTGTAGCAGCCAACTTCCTAGAAAAAGCAGGGTCATAATTATTTTATCTAATACAAGGGGATATATGTGATTATTTTAACAATAGCAGTGGATAATTTATTGCCTAAGAATCACATTAAAATGGTAGCATATGAATTTATCCTGAATAAATGTCACCTTTTCTGTTACCAAAATATTTTTTGCTGTTGTCTTTAAGTTGTGTTAATGTGAATTGGTAACACTAACAGGGCTGTTAAAATATTGAGTACTGCAAACTGAGTGGGTGTGACTCCACCAGGAAATATGATATTCTGTGGCTTGACTGTACTCCAAATCCTCTTGATTGCTTAAGTTTTTGCAGAGCTTAGGGAAACTGATGTTGGTGACATGCCACAAGTTATCATAATGCAAAGCCAAGAGGAATTATCAAAGATTATACAAACTTGATTTTTTTTTAAGTGTATTTTCTCAGAAATGAAATGTCGTTATATTTGTCCTGGAAGAGAAACAACACTAGTAACCCAAAATTTAAGACATTTCCCTGATCTAAGGGTCCTAGAGTTTTATTAATAATTATGATCTTGGAAAAATTTTCCTGAAACAGTAAAGAGCATTCTTTCTTGTTCCCTGTTTTCCTTTCTCAGGTGTCTACTTATAACCTGCACAAAAAGTGACAAGAGAACTTGCAGGTGAGAAGCCATATGCAGTTGGCAGCTGTGGAATTTTTTTTTTTTAAATCATGACTGTGGAAGTACTTAGAAGACTGCGTCATTATTAAAAAAAAAAAAAGAAACATGAAATTATCAGGAAAATACTTTTATTTTTAGGGGTAGAAGGATTAAATATATTTAGTCACTGCTGATAATAGAATCACATTTGAGAAAATTTTGCTTTAATACAGTTACATGTTTCAATTCACAATCAAATAATTTTATCTGGTCTACATAGCTAAGACAGCCAATACCATGAGGGAAAGATATTAGCCAGATGTAGACAGTATAATACAGAGATATTAATAGGCTCAAAGGTCTCATACAGCAGCGCAAATTCTGAAAATAGTACTGAGAAGACAAGAAATGGGTCTGGACTTGGATTTGTCTGCTATATTTAAAGACAGCGGGCACTTTGAGGTACCTGTCCTCTTGTAGACTTCCCTTGTTCTACAGCAGTTCAGCTGTTGGATACCTTGCTTTCTCTTCCGTTCTGCCGGCTCTGTGTTCTCAGTCATCATCTTCAGTTCCATTACCCCTTTTTAAAATACAGCATTCTCCTTCATTTGGACATAAACATTTCTGTAAAGAAACTAATTCATCTTTGCCTCATTCCTTCTTTCTCCCTACCTCTCGTGGTTCTGCATAGCTAAATTGCCACTTCCTAGACTGTGTCCAAGCATGTACCTAATAGGAGGAGATGGGATACTGCACCTGGAGATTCCAGCTTCTGGGTAGCAATCCAAAGCCTGTAGAATAGCGGGGTTTTAAAAGAAAAGAAAAGAAAAGAGAATAACTTCTCTTGGTGTAATTTTCAGGGAGAAAGAGCTGTGATGGACACTGAAGCCTACTCACTATCTGTTCCTTTGTTTCATTCCACATGCAGATCTTCTTGTATGTGATTCATGTTGGCTGATGCCTGGTTTCACCTAACGTTAACAAACAGATCTGCTTTATTCTTCTAAAGCACTACATAAATATGTTCCACTAAAGGACAGATCCAGTAACATCTGCACTTTCTTCACACTCTCTGTGGTTTCAGAACAAAACAGAAAACAAGAAAAAGGAAAATAAAGCTCTTTTCTAGAGTCTCTCTACTAAAAAATACTGAATGTCTTCACAGAATTTCATGTGTATCTATTTGAATGTAATTGAATGAATTACCTTAATAAAAAGGTTTTGAAATACTTAATGTTTTTTTCTTTTTCCACATGCTCCTGTGAGAAAGATTTTCAGCCATGATGGTATCTGGGACAGAACAGAGAGATAAACTGCACATTGGCAATATTAGAGACTGAGTGCTTTTGGCAACAGTTTGCTTCTAGATGCATGTTATTGTGGGCTCCAGGAAACGAAAAAGGTTCATCACATTAGGGAAAGGTAAAATCTATTAGTAATTTCTTAGTAATACTCTTCCATGCATTACTGTGTACTGCTCTTCATCAGTGACGAGCAAAGAGGAAGGTGACTGCCGAGAAGTTTTCTTTAGGGCCCACAAGGACAGGTTTTACAAACACCTGTCAGGGATGACACTTCTCATGATCTCTTCCAGCTCTGGGATAGTTTGGGAAAAAAAATCCCCAAAATCCTATAGGTAGATCTAACTAATGGATTGCAGTTTAATCATATTAGTGAAGTGAAAATAGAGCATAGTTCAGACGCATCTTTCATTTTGACAGTTGTAAAGTGTCACTTCATAAAATAAATTACAAAATGGTAAACCTAATGTAAGATTCTTTCGTAATCTCCTATATTAATTATTTTTGGGAGAAGAATTTAATAGTAAAATTAATGAAATTGAGGAGCATTAGTAAATAACAGTAATGAATTATAAATTTGATAATTGCAAGTGATGAATTCAGTTGAAAAAAGTTTATCTTAAAAGTGCAGATCAAACTGGGCATTGCAAAATATAAAAAAGACAGGTGAAACCAAATTTTCAATGCCTATTGTGATTTTAATGACAGTATTCTCCTGAGGCAGTAAAATGTCTTTGCCATACAAAGACAGTTCCAAGGGAAAGCCCAAATTTTCTTGGGTTCAGATCTCATTTTTTTAATAGCAAAAGGCATCCCATTCCTGTCTTAATAAATAATATTCGCTTGGAATTATAGTTAGTTTATCAAAATGGAATTGAAATAACCCGAACTGTGCTTGTTACCCAGATATATATATGAAGGACTGGGGAAATTAACAGTCACAGAAAATAAAGTATGATATGAATATTATTCGAAAATTAAGTATATATGATATGTTTATTAATCCTTGATACTAACTGGTGATGTTTCCGTGCTCAGATAACTGCCCAAATTATCATTTTCGTGCTTCATGGCATAGCCTATGCATGGTTTTATATCAATGTATAATAAAAATTAAATGAATGAATAGATAAGTACTATATGTGGATATATATACAGAAATCTGAAATAAAATGTTTTCTGCTTCAGCTGTGTGATTAGGTGTCTCATGTAATTTAAAAGTGAGAATTTGGTTTATTTTGACAAGACCCTGAAAAATTTTATAACAGAGGGTGTTTTATGAAATTAGGAATTTTGAAACAAGCAAAAAGTAGAAAAAATAAACACATGATGAAAAGCTTCAGTTCTTTATTTTGAACAGTATCTTTAAGAGGGATAATTAGGAAATTGTTTTATGTTGATACGTGTGAGATTTGTACAATGCTTATAACATACGCAGTTAAATTACAATTTAAGCTGTTGCACTATCATTTGTAGATTAAAGCTGAGATCTGAACACCAGGCTGAAAACTGCTATTTGAGACATCTTTCCATAATTTGCTCCCTTCAAACTTTACTAATAAAAAAACTTCTTCTTTCGTTCCTGTTTATCTATTCAGTTTTAAAATAAATCATGCTGTGATATAGTTGTGATTAGGTGATTTATGTTTCTAATGTCTTTAATATGAACATTTTTATCAGCTCTTCAGCTGATAAAATGTACTCCTGTCTGTAAGCTTAACGAGTTTGAAACCTATAAAACTCTCTTAATAAATTTATTAATATATTTCCACTTCCCACGTAAATAACCACCTACAATTATTCCTTTGAAAATACCTGTCCGATAGCAATTTCCATATTTGCTCCAAGAGCTGTGGCAGTTGGACTCCTGTCAAACACTGACCTGAACGATGCTCAGGCATGTAACATGTAAAGTAACCCACTTTCTCGCGTACATGAGAGTATGTGAGGACTGTGAAATAAGATACTATAAAAGTCGCATTCAAGCTATATTAAGAAAAAAAAATTATTGTTTTTGGATCATCATATTATTCAGGTATTATTTTTTTATGACACCGTCTGCAGCTGTGCATGAAAAAAAAAGATCTGGTAGATTTAGGTTGAGACATGGTCAGATTCTGACAGGTGTAAACTGGCATAGCTTTGTAGAAGATTGGCTCAGACTGAGTCTCTGGCTTGTGCTATGCATAATTGAACACACAGACATCATGACTGTTTGATTTAACCTTGGTTAATGCATCTGAGCCTGCAGTATTGCTTAGGGGAACAAAATAAGCGTCTTTGGATATAACCATTAGCTTTTTGCTTTCTGATTACTCCATTATGTTTGAGCTTTGACTGAGCTTATTTTTTTCTGCCCAGAAGCAGAAACCATGAATTGGGAATGACATTTTACTAAGAAAAAGAGTACAAATAAGTAAAAAGCACATGGATATACTAACGTTCCAGATTTTTCTTTGATAAAAAGACATTAAAATGCTAAAAAATATTGTGATAATTACCCATTATCTGTTCAGAAAGATCTAGAATAGATGTAGAAAATACCCTGGTCAGTCGTTGCACAGAAGTGATATAGTGGCACAGTATTATACTGACAGAACCAGTACAAGTTTTTTATATCAAAGATGCCAGTCTGAGTTCTGACTTGAATTTTTGTAACTTTGGGGAAAATATTCTGGGAACTGCTGATACAGAGAGGGAAAAAAAAGACATTGTCCTACATAACAAATACTGGCTTTTGAAGAATTCTGCTCCTTTTTCATTTTTTTTTCTTTAGAAGAGTTACAAAGGAAAGTGTGATATGCCTCAGATTCATTTGGCAAGGCAGGTTGTCAATCTTTGATTAATAAAATATACTTGAGGTCAACAGAAGATACATTCTAGACAAGGATTCTTTTGGTCTTCCATTTTTTGGAGGGAAGGGGAAGTTAAAAAAAGAAAGAAATTCATGTTTGGAACATTTTATTTTTGAGATTGACATATCAAATATCAGTGTTTTCCTTCATGTCCTCTGCTTTTTAATTTCCTGGCAAAACAATCTCCTATTTGTAAAATAAAAAAAAATAATATTTTGTGGAATGTGAACAATTGGCCTTGGAGAGGTACAAGAGGAGCAGAATTACAGAAGAATTAAAAGCAGAAGAGAAAAATTTATCTTTTACTTATCATAAATGGAAGCTTATGTTTTGTTCGTATTACATATGAACTAACAACTTCCATATTTTCTTTCTGAAAAGTAGAGGAATGATGGGTAAATCTGGTTGAAATTTTATAGTTGTTTTTGCTAAGAAAAATGACTCCTTAATCTAATATTTTTATGACACTTTTTGTTCCTCCTAACAAATAGGAAATTTGAAGTCTGTTTTCAATGTTAAATTTCTTATGTTTTCCTCTATTACTGATGAATAAAAAAAGAAAAAAAGAAAAAAGAAAAGAAAACCCCCAACCCCAAAAAGAATTGGTTGTCTCCAATTAATTTTTGTTATATTTATGTTCACTTGACAATGGTGTAATCACAGTCACCTTCCCCAGGGATAAGTATGGAACATATGCTGAGTTATAACTGAGCAAACTGGTGATAAAATTAGCACAAATAATCAACTATTCACACAGCAAATTAACAATGGGAAAGTGCTACCACAGAAAGTGAGTAAGCTCTTATTGCATCAAACGTGCATCAGGAATAAAGGCAAGTTTATAATTTCTCAAAACGAATTGTGCCTTTCTCCTATCTCCCTTCAGTGAACATACACAGACTGTAAACACTCATTTTACTCTAAAATTTTCGCTGGAATGATCTTGGGAACATGACCAAACTGGACACAAACCAGAGCAATAGTATGTGGTAAGAAAATAACAGATGTGCTTGACTTAGGTCAAATTCTAGTTCTATGTCTTCCTCTTTAATAAAAGATTAACCATATGTAATCAAGAAGGAAGATAAATTACTTCCTGCTGCTTTTTTTTAAATTATTATTATATATTTTTTTTTTATTTCTGGAGTAGCTAGATGAATATATTCTGGGAATTCAGTAAAAGAATGTAAAGAATGACCAACATTTTTCCCTCCCTGCACACAAAATAATATATTAGAAGTCAAATGCTCCATTTGCTGTAGCAGCAGTTTGGAGATTTTTGGCACAGCCAGGAAATTGTGATGTGAGTTTCTCCTGGAACATTTGCTTTGGCTTTTTGTGGCTAAAGTTATTAAAGGGGCTTTCATAATGGTTATTTTGCACCTTAGTTGGCATGATGCCAGTCATTCTTAAGGGTCTTCAAGTCTGCAAGGAAGGACAAATGGTAACTATCAAGCATGTAGATGGACCTTAAAAATATAGATAGCAAGGACCAGGGTGAGAAGATGGCAGGGGAAAAGAAAGAGAAAATGGCATAGGTGAACAGATATCTGAGTGGGACAGGAGAAAAATTGAGAAGTGTGTCAATTTATTCTTTGCATATTTTTTCCCACTCAACTTATGTCATCACGTGTATTGTTTTACCGGCAATAATGTCCTCATCACTCTCCACCAGCAGCCAGCAGATTTTTCTTCCTCAAGAGTCGTCTAAGAAATTGCAATGTCCTTGAAGCCAGCTTCCCCTTCAGCCACTGGGCATTCACTTAGTTCACCTGAGGACTCTTCCAGCCTCCTAAAGTTCCCATAATAATAACTCTCTCATGCTGATCATACTAATGGAAACTTGCATTTGTAGTTGATAAGAAACAACAATCATAGCATCACAGTGGTGGATTTGATGTACATTTGCTTCCACGTGTCCCAGTCTCTGCTTTTCTCCTCAGACTTTTAGGTCTCCCCTTGAAGTGGGTTCCTTTCCATAAACTTCTTGTAATTCTGACTAATCTTTGTATGGGCAGTGAAAAGATAGAAGATACATTTTGCTGCATAATCCTCTAAAGCTCTGTCCACACTTAACCTGTTGAGTATCCTGCCTGCAGGGTTTCACCTCCCTACTGAACCAAGCAGAACTTGGAAATTCCTGTTACTAAAGCCTTTAACACAACAGAATGAGTTGCACCTGACTCGGGCATTGATTGCAATTGGAAGCCTGGTGGCATGTGTGGCCTAAGAAAGCCAAGCAAGTAACTAACTTTCATGACCCAGCGAGTACAATTGATGTAACATGATAATCAGCAATATGTAGATTCTAAACAGAAAAGATTACTTTGGATTTATTTTTTTCTGTCATCATAGCAGACATTTTTTCAAGGTAAAATTGTTTGCAAACTAGGTCTGTATGCTATGTGGATGAAGGATAGGGGCAGTGTGCAAAATCCTGCACTTTGCAGGCCAGGATCTGGCCCTAATTTTCTGGTTGAATTGGCTAAGTTGTGGGTACTGGAACTTAGTACTGAGTTTTCTTTAAATTAATGCCTCATTCATATATTCCTGGCATCTAATGTCCTGCGGGGAAGAACCAGGTCTATTATTTGAGGCCACTGTCAGTGGTTCTGTCACTAGGCTTAGACTGCCATCTACTACTTTCTAAGAGTAGGTCTCCAAAAATAAAAACAATTAAAAAAATTTTGGAAGGCAAGTATGGCTTCATATTTGAGGGCAATAGTCAACCTCTAACTATGTAATTTTGAAATAAAACTTTCCCAGGGCAAAGAATAGCTTGTGACAGACTATTCTGAGGGTTTTTTTGCATCTACCACTGAAGCAACTGGCAACAAAAGTTGATGATAGAGAGTTCCTATGTCTTGCTGCTCCTTCAGTGTAAGACATTTTTATTTCCCAGAAGGAAAAATTGTATAGGCATTTATGCCTACAAATGACTTTATCTAGAATTAAATATTTCAGACTTTTTGGGATTCATGAGAGCATTGTACTTAAATGGCTTTTCAGTAGTTGGCATGGACTGACTTGACCTCTGTCAGCCAATAAACAGATATACACAAATTGTTTCTCAGTCTGCAATGACGAATATCAGCAATTATTATATTAAATTCTACATAGAAATATCATTGGATAAATCAGCACTTACAATTGTGAGTTTTCTGTGTAAATGTTTCCAATATGCTGTTGAGGGTAGTCTTTATTTTGTGTAGAGAATTCAGCCAGTGTGCTGGACAACTGTGTGAGTGTTTCTTGTACGGTCTTTGAACTTGCATAAGGAGGAGCTAATGTTTGTTGATTAGGAGGGCTGAGCTGAAGAGAAACACGTGTATTTGTCTGTAACTGAAATGTTGCAACATCTATTTGTTTCAAGAGTCTGGAGGCCCAAGAAATGCTCCTGTTCAGCTTTGCTAAAATAGAGAACAGGGTGGGAAATCATGCAGAAGCAGTGACCAGAAGGTTTTGTTTTCTTGTTCATTTGCCAATACAAGGTCCCTGCCAAAAAAAAAAAAAAAAAAGAAAAAGAAAAAAAAAGCTGATGTCATTTGTCTCTAGATTTGATTACTAATTGGTTTTCATAGAATTATATGTTATATCACCTCTGGTTATTTCTCTTCCTAGCTGAGTGTGTGCCCTCACTGATCTAAACTACATTCATTGGTGAGATCCAGGTGTGCACCGGCATAATATATATATATATCATAATATATATATACACATCATACACACACACACACATGCGTGCACATGCACAGATATATATATATATAAAGTGTATATACACCACATATATACCCCCCCACCCCTTAAATGTGTGTGTGAGAGTCTGTACGGAGCAAATTCAAACACAAGCCTCCAGTGGGAACAAAGGCACACTCCATGAAGGTTGGCAGTCAAGATGGCTTGAGGGAAAAGACCAATAATGCGCTACAATAATTATCAAAAAAGGTAGTCTACATGTAGCTTCAAAAACTTATTGTAGAGCAATACATGAAGGCATTTGTAAAGGACTAGGTACCAGTTCTTGCTATACATGTATGACATCAATACTTTGATACTTATTGGCTGGTTACTGAATTACCAGTAAAGCGTAAGAAACTGTTTCTGACATTTACAGTCCTTCATGACACACCACTTGGCTCAAACACAGTGCCTTGCACTCTGACAGTGGATCAGATCTGCTCTCTGAGCGGGGACTGTCACCTGAAGGACAACGGTCTGGTGAGCGCGTCCTTTCAGCAGAGAAACCTTGAACAAAGAAATTCACTTCCATACACTTAATCTAAAAATCAGAGTAATTTCCTGCCCCTCTCAGATCTATGCTTCCAGAATTTCTTCCCATTTATGTTTGGGGAGAAGAAAACCGATATATTTGTCAGTGATGTAGTGGAAATTAAAAGAGTTAACTCACTTCTGTTGTATCTATGAGGTGAAAAACTCAATACTGTCCACATCAGAGATGGGTAATTCCTATTTTTCTAGGTTTTTTTTTTTTTTTCATAACTGTGAGAACAGTGTTTGTTAACAGCATTAGTTCTTTTATTTTTCAGGAGGTGAATTTAAATTTTCTTTTTAAATTTGTATGCATTTTCTGATTAGAAAATCCTGCCAGGTATGCCCTGATACAATTTTATTTCAAACATAAAAAAAGACAAAGCTTAGAAAGTTAGTATAAAAAGAGTTAATTCTTGTGTTCTGTATGTAATTTGACCCTTTTTCTGTGTGATTTCAAGTCTGAAAATACACTGCAGCTGATTAACACCCTTTTCTTCATACAGTCATGTATTTTACAAATACATTTTTTACAATGTATTTGTAAAAGAGCCTTCATAATAATTTTCCACTGAATTTTGTGTAAAGAAAAATTACTACTCTGTGCAAAGCAACAATTAATGTATCTTTTCTACTGATATGAGCACCTGATATGAAAATATTTTGCACTAAAGGCCATCAGTAAAAGATTTTTCTTTTTTTTTTCCTTTGTCATCACTTGAATTCAATTTTGCATCACTCATTTTGAAATTGCCCACCTATGCAACAACTTTCTTACATAAGTCTGGAAATGGAAAGGGGTAAAAGAAAGACAATAATCACATGTTTGCAAGCTGAGGTTGGATATTTGGCATGTTAGAGCACAAACAAAAGTATTCGTCTAGTTCCACTGACATCCACGAGAATTTCAACAGTACCTGATTTGGAAAGAAAATATTAGGCTTAAGAATGAACTTTTAAAACTAGGATGAGTATGAAAATATACAACTTCGAAAAGATGATGGAAGGAAAAAAATAATTAACAGAGATAAGTCTGTAATGGAATGAAACAGACATTATATGGTATCATCCAACTCACTGTGTTTCAGTTCAGTAAGAGTTCACAAAGCTTCCTGAGTAATTCTAAAACTGAGACAAGAACATTTTCCTGAAGCAACTTTAAGAACACTCTAGTAGGTCTGTAAACTTGTTAAAATATTAGGAAAGACATAGCTGTTAAAAGTGCAGTTCTTAAATCAGTTCCCAGGTGGAATATGAAAAAAAGAGTTCAAAGTAACACTGTTGCATTGAAAGCTGATGTTGCTCAGTTCATTTAGAAAATACTATAAACTACTTTACTATGGGAATTTGGTAAAGGAATCTTTCATTAATAGGAAATATTGGGCTCTGCACTGCAAATAAAGTGATGTTTACATAATTTTGAAAGATCTTTCGAAGATTCAATATCCTTCTGCTGTGGCTTACTGTAAGCACCATATTAAACTTGCCATTTTTAATAAAATGAAAATGTCGTAATTAAGTAATTACATTGTGGGGAAAATGCTTGCATCTTGGACAGACACAAAATCAGATTTTTAGTCAATCCTGAGGTTTTTTATTTTAAACAAAAGCTTTTGCACTAAAACACAATCCCAGGGGGGAGTCGTCAGCATGTATCAGATATACTCTGAGAACAAATACTGCAAGGTTCACAATACCTAAAGTTTTAGGGTAGCTAAAGAATTTGTTTAATTGCAAACAAAACTCCTATGTTTATTTAAGCCTTACTAATTTCACCATAAGATACAAAATGAATACTACTTTTGAAGGTTCAGTTGTTAAAAGAATGTTAAAAGAAATTATATTTATCTTTGTCACTGCTCATTCAAGAATATGTCGAATAGAATTCCTCATGATATCCTCCATAGTTTGATTGGTTGTTATTTTCTTTGCAGAAACACAGTTGCATTTACTCTCACTGTTCCACAGCCAGGACAACAAGTGAGACAAGCAGGTTTTAGCACATACCTTGTTTTTCTGCTGAGCCCTTAATTTCTGGCTCTCAGTTATGCCTTTCATGTTAGTTTTGAGATTAGAGTGGAACCAACTCATACATTCATGAACTATACAGAGAGAATCACAGATTCCTGAAGACTTTGTTGCCCCATGAGATTTTGTCAGAGATCCTGAAGAGAAATGTGCATGATGAGGCACGTGCTTGCTGAGCCATTGCCCGGCCAATTAGCACAGCCCATCTGACACAACTGGAAATAAGAACAGTTCATGTGCAATGCTGTAGAAATGCAGAGGGATGGATTTTATATCAGACTTTGTTAAAATTAAATATTTAAATTTAGATATGTATGGCATGTATAAGGTACATACAAGTATTTCAAGATAGGCTTAGTAGCTTGGATTTTGTAGAGGTTTCTTGTTTATTTTAAATACATGAAAATGAAAGGTTTGCAAGATAAAAATCTGTGAATTTCTGATGGAATGAAAATTATTATTTTTATCCAGCTGTAGTAGCTACTCTTGATTGGCAACATCAAAACAGAACTCTGGAAATAGCAGAACAAATCTGGTTCAGAGAAAGGAGGGCAAAAATTTCAGGTAAAGGAGAAAGAGGAAGGAATTGTATATACCTGTATGTAAACAGTATTGACCCTTACATTTAACCTTCATTAAGAGAGTTTTAAGATTCACTATGACAATTTTTCATAGATATTTTAAGAGGGTATCTTTTGAGCAGCATCACATATCAGTGTAATGAATAAATAAATTCACAAAATACATCAGAAACTGATTTAAAACAACATTTATGGTCAGTCTAACCTCTTTTTGGTACCTTAATTTGGTGTATAAATTTCTATATATTTAGGATAATACATGGAGTAACCTTGTTCACTTGTGTTGAGTGGAAAAAAATTGCAAAATGTTTTTCTAACATGAATGAACAGACATCTAAGGTTTCTTGCTTTTTAAGCTTTTGTACTGTTTAACAAAATCAAGAGAACAAAATTTGTCTTGAAGTTTTGATATACGCCTCACAATACAAGGGCTGCAACTCATAAAGAAATCCTGATTGAAAGATTTATCTTCTGGAAAAAATCCATGTGGATAAAGTGGCTAGATAAGAGAGGATGGAATAGCATACAGTAGAAATAGGTTCTTATGCTTTCTGCAAATGGCATTCTTTTGTTCATTGTGTAAAATATTCTAGTAGAAAGGTTCACTGTACATATTAAGAGATGAGATTTAGGAGCACCAGATATGAAGCCCACACACATTACCTCTGGCTCAGAAACCAAGTTTAATGGAGTATAACAAAATAATAATATAAAGCTTGCTTTCTGGATCATCTGAGAAACACCTGGACAGCAGCCAATTGGGAATTTGTACAGAAAAATAACAGACTTGCCTTAGTCGTGTGTTGTCCCAATAGGTAGCACATTAGGGAGCAAGTTTGTTGTATAAGAAAAACAGGATTGGGTCCCATTTCTATTTTTTATATTTGCAACAAAAGTTTGTTTACTATATTAGTTAAAGAGCAGGTTGGGGGCAAGGAAAGCCCTTTTTTTTAGTTCCATGCAGCTGAAAGTTTTATCATGAATAGTTAATCTAATAAAATCCATTATTTCCTCCTACAAATCTTACAGTCATGAAAACATTTCTTCTGTTAAATCTTAGCATGGACTTGATTCAGGCAAATGCTTAAGTTTGCACTGAAATCTGTCCCGTTCAGACTAACACCTAATGTCACAACTGACTTTAAGCACACGTTTATTGTATTCATTGATTTCACAAGGCAATGCACACGCTTCAAATTAAGCATCTGCTTAAGTACTGTCCTTCAGAGAGATGTCTTCCAGAAACGGACAATAATAATCACAATTAGATCAAGCAGAACATGGCTATCTTATACACACACAAATTCCTTTATTACTTCATGTCTCTGATTAGAAATGGTCCTAAAAATTATTGCCACTTTTTTTCAGTTGAACCTGTATTTCACACATACATAAAGCTTGCCATGGCAGTCTGGATAATTCTTTTTACAGTCCTTGACAGATTTTGCTTTTGAAAGTTGGAGTAAACAGAAATTTGGTTAGTACAGGAAGGACAGGAAGAGTTTACGTAGTCTGCAATTGTGGTCATCTGTATCCAGCCAAAGGGAAACCTCCAATTTTCTAGCTTATGTAATTGAATTTTTAACTGGTGCACAGTGAAAAGCTGGTTTGGTGTTGGTTTTTTTTTTTCCTGAGAGAAACAAACTAAAACTATAATGTATGCAAGCTGCAATATTTAAATAAGCAAATAGTGGTCTATTCTTGACATTTCCTTTTCTGAAAATCAAAACAAACCAAACAAACAAAGAAACAAAAACCCCTAAAAAATGAACAAAACCAGGCACACACACGTACACACCAGCCCCTAAACGTGTTGGAAAAACTTGAATGTTTTATAAATAAATTACTTCCTATAATCAAAATTGTCTTTCTATTTGGTCAAGAAATTTGGGTCTAGCAGGAATACTAATGATTTTAAAAGAAAACCAGATGCATGTTTTACTTTCTACTTTTTTTTTTTTTTCTCATTTCAGTGCTGGAAGCATATGTTTTCTTCATATGAACTGTTAATGAGTAACAAGCATCTGAGAAACTGAAAAGCAGTAACAGTCCTGGCTTGGAATACTGTCATGGAAGAGAAGTAACCCAGGTATATTGCCTTATCTTAAACTACACTTTGCTGATGACTCTCATTTAAAACAAAGGAGAAATAAAAGCTATTTGTGGTAGTACCTATAAAATATTAAGATCTCTCCAGATACTCACACAGAAATGAATTATCCTTCAAGAAGTCTGCAAACTGAAGTCAACCACCGATAAAGAAAAATGGTAGAAAGAAGGAACAAGGTCTGGGGATTAATTCTGTCTTGTTCGGAACTGCATATAACCAATTGCACTAGAGCAAGAACCACGGGGCTCTTGTTTTGGGCCATAAATATTTGAACATGTGGAGAAAGAACCATTTCATTTGTAATCTCTATATGCTGTTATAAATCTTCAGAGCAAGGCTGCTTTCAGTGAAGAAGATTTCTTTCCAAAAACCCATGGAGTGATGTCATCAGGGGTGAATGAGATTATCAAGTGTATAGAACCTTGGATTGGTCTATCAAAATAGTGTAGGGAACAGAAGAACACAGTCAGAGCAATAGCAGAAAAAATATCCAGACCTAACTTCCAGTAGAGAAATTCTGATAAGAGAAAATTATTTGAACTATAATGTCTAAAATGTCACAGTATTCAATTTCAATACATCAAACACAGGTGTATTATCTACTTACAAACAAGGTGAATGTATCTGGATGCTTATCTCTATTTCTATGTGCACTGATATGATGTTTCCTGCAATTCACATGGGGACTGATCTGAAGTCTACTAAAATCAAAAGGAGTCTTTGTATTGCATTCATTGATCCATGAATCAGACCATCAAAGAATAATAGTGATCTGAACTTTTAAAGCTCTGAACTGTTTTTCATTTTGTACCAACATTTAAAAGCAAGAATGTTTCTCCCAACTTGACCAAAGTCTTCTTTATTTTGATTTCTAGAAATCATTCAAAGATCCTGCAAGAAATGGTTTGGGACTCAGTTAATTTTCATTCTGTCTGGACTGACCTGGATCAAAGATTCTGTCATTATTCTGCTTTTTATAACATTTCTGTTTACAAGTTATCAAAGATCCAAGTCAAATTATCCTGGACTCACTGGAAAATTTCTCAGGTATTTGATAAGCCTGACCCTGTGGGAATATCTGTGAAGTCTTTTGAATAATTCGGTGGAAAAAACCCCAGTATCATTTGCATCCTCAGACTAATTTGCCTATTATAGATGAGAAAGTTTCTGCCATGTATTGATCAGAAAACAAAGGAACTAAGATAAGTAAGTGCATAAAAGAAGAGTAGAAGTAACTAAGTAATCATTAAAATATAGGAATGTAAAGCTGCATGCTTTGACCTAGAGAACTAATAAAATTATCAGATATTCTTAAAGAGGAAATGTGTTTGAAAATAATCAGAAATAAATAGGAACTGTGGATTAGGTCATCAGAGATACTTAAGCATCTAATTCAACTGCCCTGTAGTCTTTACCTATATATTTGCCAAAGATGTGTAATTTTTCCATTGATGTGGAGGTATAGTAGGGTAACTGGGCTCCCCATAGCCCAGAACTCTATCTTAAGCAAAAGTCTCACTGATTCTGAGGCAACCTTCTCACAAAAAATCAGGTTTAAATAACTGCAGCTGTTTCCAATTCCTCTAACAATTTTAGAGATCTTGAGTTCATTTCATGCTTCCTAAACTTTATTCTGGTGGGGTGATGACAGCATCCTCAGCTATGGAATGCCAAGGAGAAGATCCATGCTTCTCCTCGAGGCTCTGATGTGACTTGCATCTCAGCCCACATGGACTACTTTAGATGCTGGTCAGTTGTCCAAATTTAGGTTAAATATTCCACACTGTGTAGATTTCAAAATACATGTTGACACCTATTTCTCATCAATGGGCTGTTAAAACATCAAACCCACATCCCTTTCTTCTATATTTCACTATATTTCTGCTATTGGGCTATTTATCAGATGTTCAAACTCTACTACTACTGTTGGAAGGGATCCTAGAAATATAGTAAGGTCCAAGAATCTGACAGGAGTACCCTTGAGATTTAGCTATTAAAATGTCTACACACTTTTAAGGAGCTCATCTGTGTGCATGTATTACTTGAGATAATCATATGGGAAAAAAATAAACAAACAGAAAGACTTCTCTTCAAATAGTACTAAGGTATGAAACTGTTCAGCCATAAGGAACAGAAGCATTGAGAATTTACAAATCTCATAGCTGCAATCTGTCTTGCAGAAAGCCAAGACAAATGAGAGAAAGTCTGAAAAAGACTAGATAAACCACTATTTGTTCTAACAGAAATTAGTAGCATCTTTAGTGTTATTAACAGATAGAAACTAGATCGTGAATGTCTTTGCTAATGTATCACTTGGGTTAGTAGGGTAGAATCTAGCAGGAAGTAATTTGGAAATTTCCTGAGCAAAAACTGAGTGAGAAATGAGTAAAACCTGCAGAACTACTTTATAAAAGGAGAAAAAGGACTGTAAGTTACAATTGGAGGTCACTGTGACTGAAGTTGGAAGACATCCATTTAATGCAGGAATATCTTATTTGTATATCAAGGTATAGAAAAACACACAGTTGGAGACCAGAAAGAAATTACACCTGTGCATACACCACACTGTACAGATCTGTGGAAGCCATCATCATTACCATCCTACTTCATCTGACACTGACTACTGGCAGAGGCAGCATGCCAAAGAGAGTTTGGTTCCTTACAACATACTCTCCAAACCTAAAAGCTGTTGGGTATGATCATTCGCTGGTGGAAGAAGCAGAAAGCCCATTTAACATAAGAAAAAAGTGACTCTGTGTGCCTAAAGCATGTTTTTATTCCCTATCTTCTAAGCCAAAGTGTTATGTTCTTTAGCAGCAAATTTCTGTGGTTAACAGTTCTAATGAGCATGATTTTCAGTGGTAAAATTGGAAGAGGAGGCGGGGGTATACTGGTGATACTGAAAAGCCACTTCCACTTAAAACTTCATCCTAGAGTTCAGCACCGAAAGCCATGGATGGCCTTAGACTGAGCAATGCCTGTGCTGTGAACACCATTTAAGAAGCAGTTAGCTACAGGAAGGGTTTAACCCATTACACTATTGCTCTTAGACATATTTTTTGATTGAGTGCTTGTTTATTTTCTTAGGGGAAAAGTCTACTATTTAAACGAAAACATACTGCGTCAATTTTTCATTGAAGGAACTGGCAATTCAGAAACGGAAAAAAAAAGGTACATCAGTGCTACGTTTTGTCCATGCAGCAACAAAAGGAAGCTGTGTCAAAGGGATAACTGTCAAACTCATCTAATGCATGTTCTGACTGAAAGCAAAAAGTTTTCATCAAGTATGGTTCTGTCTTCTTATGCCTCTGACAAATGTCTCTGAGACTGTGCTGCTTCTGCTGACTGTGATTACTGCTGGGATCCCAGCAATATTATATGTTATATATCAAATGTGTGACTTTTTCCACTGCTCTGTTGGAATTTCTCTGATTTTCAGAGACTGTTATAAAATAAGCTGCATTATCAGCACTGTACCTGTTGTTTACCTTAGCATCCTGAAAGAGATAAAAAATAAATAAAAGAAAAGAAAAAAAGCTGCTACTTTATCTTTTAAGAGGCTAGGCTGCAAAAGGGAAGTAGTTAATTCCCCATGGGTAGGCACAAACATTCCTTCACTTGTGACGTGTGTAAAGGTTGCTGTTCAGAGCAGACTCTTTTCAGGACCCATTTCTTCTGGGCACTTACATTTCTAAACCTCTCAAGAGGGCCATACTTCTGAAAAAGAGAGTGGAAGCTCTGGTGTTCTGGGCTAAGATTACACCAGCATTTTTGTGAACAAACTTTGGATCAATCCAGAGTGGGAAGTGAACATGAAAAGTGTCAGTAACTCTTTTATAAGTCTTTTTGTGGTGCATCTGATTGACCCACATTACGATGTACAATAGCATGAAAGAGTGTTAGTAATCAGTGCTAATGAATACATGTACCTACCTGATTCATATCCTGGGCATTACCCCTCACTAATGCTTTTGTTTTGCATTCATTAAAATTCCCATCATGACACAAAATGCTGAACATTTGCTATAACAAAAACAAAAGCAAACAAAAAAATTAGACACATTTACTGCAAATTTCAGTCAAAAAACATATAAATAAGGAAATCTCATAGCACAGGCACATTGTCCCAGTCCTACTTTACTTTGGTTCATTAATTAATGTTTTTAGATAAGATATTTACAGTGAGACCTCAGGCAAATACTCAGAGAGAACTTGAGGCATAATCCTTCTCTGTCCTCCCCTCTTCCCCTTCCCCCAGCTGCAAAGGAGAGTGCTTATTCTTTTTTTTGCCTTTAGAGTTCAGGAAGACACAGAGAAATTCAGCCTTAATGGTTTAGATTTATATTAGCTTTTTCATCAATCTCCTTCTCAAGCAAACTTCTTATAGAGCTAAAATTGACATTTACTAGCTGAATTTTGGTAGAATTATTGCTAAAGCGGTTTCAATAAGCATAAGATCCTAATAAAAATCTTTGTATGTAAGTATCTAAGCTACAAAAATCTTGTATTTTATTTTCTTTTGCTATATTACGATCGCCGGTATATAAAAGACACCTGAAGATTTCATTCCATAACAATTGAATTCTCAATATGATATGTTGCTAATACAGGTTATCATAACAATATGCCACAATTATTTTTCTATTTTGTAAAAACATTACATTGTATTATTTTAAACAAGAAAATATGTAACAGAATCCATTCCTTACAACAGGAAAAAAAAAGATGATGAAGCATTTAGAGTTAGTGCCTTTGCAACTAACAAGAGAAGAAATTACAAGAGAAGAAATACATTAAAAAAGTTTTAAATAAAAGCCCTTTTAGTCCTGCTTAAACAAAATCTCGAAGATATATTACGAGAACCTCATTTGTATTGATGATAATTCCATGTAAGTTCTTATAAGTTACCATATGGTGTATTTGAATGCTACAACATGTCTACTGAGAAAAAAAGGAGAAAAAGGGTCCATTTTGGGGAGGCACCGTGATACCACAAAAAGGATTGGGGAATGTGAAATAGGCTTGTACAGTGACAAGACAAAAAGGCTTCTTTGCATATAAGACTCTGCCACAAAGAAGGCCAAAAAGCTGGTTTTTTTCTGCACCTCTCTTTTTCTATGCCATTTGCTGCAAAGGAGGCGCGTTTGATGTGATTATTGCTGAGAAGGTCAGGAATGGAGAAACCTGGTGTATAAAGACAGGTGGATGGCCAGCTGTGCTCACAAGCATGATTGTGCAGCTAGAAGTCTCTCCCAAGCTTGGACTTTTACAACCTCATAGGGAAAACCAGGGAACTAAAGTGTTTTTCTTCTCACTGGAAAATTAAGGAAAAATAAAAGAAGAAGGAGAAAAATGACACACACACATTCTACTCTTCAGTGCTATGAGAACATTAGTGCTTGTGTTAGCATGTTCAGGTAAAAGTCAAACAGAGGGAAGCTCTTGCTCCTCTTTGTTCAGATATCATGGAATCAGTTTGCTGCTGTGAAGCCTATCAGACTGAGCCTTCCAGGGCTTTAGGTAAAAAAATTATGTGTTTGAGGATTAATCTGAGGATTCCTTATCGGTATAGGTACAGGAGCTGTTCTGCTCACACCTTGCAAGATGGCAGTTATTCCACAGGTGCACCAAAGCAGGTATAAATTTACTAAAGACACAATATTATAGAGATTAAGAGTCTTAAGGCGTGAAGGACCAGTCTCTTGAGCCTAGACCCCAAAACTGGGCTTACATGTCCCTTCAGGAAATTAGACATTGGTGTCTTTTGGGGGTCTGTACTGGTAGCAGTATGATTTAATATCTTCGTTAATGACATGGATAAAGGAATTGAGTGCACCCTCAGCAAATCTGCAGATGACACCAAGCTGAGCGGTGCAGTTGACACACCAGATGGACAGGATGCCATCCAGAGGGACCTGGACAAGCTTAAGAAGCGGACCCATTGGAATTTCATGAGATTTAACAAGACCAAGCGCAAGTGCCCCACTAGTGATACAGGCTGGGCGGGTGAGCAGTCCTGCCGAGAAAGACTTGGGGGTGCTGGAGGGTGAGAGGCTGGACATGATCCAGCAATGTGAGCTCTCATCCTAGAAAGGCAATTGCATCTTGGGCTGCATCAAAAGCAGTGTGGCCAGCAGGTCCAGGAGGTGATTCTGCCCCCTACTCCATTCTAGGGAGACACCACCCGGAGTACTGCATCCAGCCCTGGGGTCCCCCCCACACAGAAGGGACATCATTCTGTTTGAGAAAGCGTGGATAATCTCTCCTCTGAGGAAAGACTGAGAGGATTGGGATTGTTCATCTGGGAGAAGAGAAGGCTTTGGGGTGACCTAATTGCGGCCTAAGTGCCTGAAGGGATCTTACAAGAAAGATAGAGAGAGACTATTTACAGGAACATGTAGTGACAGGACAAGGGAGAATGGTTTCAAACTGAGAGTAGGTTTAGATTAGCTATTAGGAAGAAATCACTGTTCAGGTGGGGAGGCATTGGAACAAGTTGCTCAAAGCTGCGGATGCCCCGCAGTGTGTTTGTAAATGTTCAAGGCCAGATTGGATGTAGTCCTGAGTAACCTGGTCTAGTGAAAGGTGTGCCCACTTACGACAGGTGGGTTCGAACTAGACGATCTTTAAGGTCCCTTCCAACCAATGCCATTCCATGATGATTCTATGAGGTAATTGTGGTTTCCCTTGTGGATTACAGATGTGAAATCCAAACATTCTGCTTTATATATGGAAAGTTCCACAGTTCAACTAAAACCAGAATGTTCTTTGTCCAGGTACTGGAATCCTCTCAGTGACTTACCTTTATGCAGTTTCTTAGCTCATGGGATGGAAGTCCCATCTGACTGGGATTTTCTTCTATAATAATTTTTCCTGTTCAGTAAACATAATTAATTCTATTCAAATTTCTTTTTCCAGACAGTTCACCGTCGTTAAAAGCAACTTGTGTTTGTTTGTTTGTTTGTTTGTTTGTTTAGGGGAAGGTGAGTCTAGGCTTTCTCTGTAATTCATATAATGAACCCTCTGATTATAGCAATGTATGTGGCTCATGTAGCCAAGTAAGACGTCCTGGCTTGTATAATTCAGCTGCAATCTTATTTGGCTGTGTATTCACTACTTCAGCTGTGCTTTTGTGCTTCTCTCACGGTGGTATGAATATTTGTTACTCATCATAGTCCTTCAGATCCCCCAATTTCATAGATGGAGGGAGTGAAATGCAGAAAGCAAAGCTTTAAGTTGGTAAGAGAAGGAAAATACATAGAAGATTTTTGCCAGATTTCTTGAACTACAGTAGTCAAAAATTCTAGTGGAGCAATTGCTACTACTGAATGCAACCTAATTCCAGATAAATACTTAACAATATATTTTATTATATACCTTTTCTAGAAGTAAAAATAGTGAATTGTGTTGTTTCATTTGCAGTCAGATGCAGTATTGGTGTCAAACCATGGCTGTTCTTCCACCTTTGCCATCATTCTGTTCAACTGGGGTTTCTTTGATGCTGAAAAAGAAGGAAAACAAACAGAAAAGCCAAACCAAGAAACCCCAAACAAACAAACAAAAAGTTTCTTTCCTTCAAAGGAGCAAAAATAGATTGCAGCTGATCCCCACTAATTGCTCTCGCTTTTTAAAAGCTTTTTTAAGCTTGGCTTTTTAAAATTGCTAAAAAAAATAACTTTTATGAGAGCAAACTCTATCACACACTGTGTGATGACAGGGAAGACCAAATTTAGACATGCTACATTTTGGACCACACTCAAATGATCTGTTTCTCATCCTTATTTATTTCATGATATGACTCAACTCATTAAACATTTCAGACTCAAGTTAGGTCCAAGAGAAAGTGTTTCTATCCTGCCAAGGAGTCCTGCGATGGAGTTCTATTATCCATCACACTCGTAAACAGGGACTTCCTCCTACTCGATTCTGAGTAATAATTTGGAAGTGAGACCTTGGTATTCCCTCTGAATGACTGCGCTGAACTTATGGTTCAGGATGAATCACTTGTGTGGTAGGTACACTATGGCGAGGGCAAATTGTGCTGTAATTGATTCTCGTTTTGTAGCTGGACTGTATATTTCCGACTCACCTGCCAGCAAACCACACCCTTTTCAAAAATTATTTCAGTAAGAACAGGCTGAACTAGCACAGCCACTCACTTCCCTTAGGACAAATTGCCTCATATCAACATTCAGAGGGTGCTCTCATAAAGAAATCTTGAGATCTTGTAATTTTTTATTCATTAGTGAGAAAGTCATAGCACCTGCCATGTGATGGCAATCACACCAAGTTCATGTAGTTTCTAGCCTCCTCCAAGCAATGTTTTTACAGATTTTCTCTGGAACTCTTCCATTTGCCTCTCCTGAATTCTTTGTGTTTCCAGATGAAAGATCAGTAGCTCTTGAGATCAAAACCTGGAAGAAACAGTAGCCCAAGAGATTCCATTTCAAAATTAATTTGTTCAAATTGGACAAGCTCAGGGTTGGTTGACATTTTTTCTGAACACAGTTTCCCCTATAGAGGCTGAAATGACTTCTTTGGACTACACTTTCAAAGGCTGTATTACAAAATCTTATTACATCCTTTCTGTATTGAAAAGGCGAGAGAGCCAGGATTTGTTCCAAAAACTATACTCATAAAATTCTCTTCAAATACTGTATCCAGTAATATCCAGTAATAATTATAACAAGACAGGGTTTGGAAAGAAATCAATCACCATCGTCAAAAAGAAAAGACATCTTTTCCCCTATGAACAATCTGATTGTGCATATTTTACACATATAATACCTTACACACAAAAAAAAATTATGGCCCCAATATTTACAAGTAGATAAGAGCAATTGAAAGCCAGTTCATAAGCATGAATCTAGATTTTTAAAGGTTCAAATCTCTGGAAGCTGTCACAAATAAAAGAAAAAAAAAAAAAGGAAGAAACAGCTCATATTTGAACGCCCATATATCTATTTAAGGCCAGAAACAAACAGGGATGTTGATCAATTTGTGATGTTGATCATAGTGATGCCTGCAAGTTTCAAGGAGAGAACTGAAATTACTGAACTAAGAACAGCAGAGAGTTAGGCTTCTAGGAGTAGGACCTAAATTAATCATAATTTCAAATGATAAGACCTTCTTCTATGAGTAAGAACAGGTAACAGGGCATGTCTTGAAACTGTTGAAGGAAACTTTAGTTTGAGCACTCATGGATTTCACATTGATCAAAACTAAACATTCTGCAACAGGTAATGCAGAGAGCATCTAAATTTATATTTACCCACAACTGGCTCCTTTTTTTTTTTTTTTGAACATATGGGTTAAAGAGGTGAAATTCTATCTGTAATAGCCAAAAAATGAACACTAGAAACACAGACAATGATCCCACTGAGTGTGTCTATATTGCCAAATGAAAGAGGGTCAGGGAGAAGGTTGATTACTGCAACTCTGATTTTGCAATGTTTAATTACTATCTCTCTCTGGCTCTGTGTTAAACTTTTTCATCTAGATTTTTTCAATATCTATCTGCCTGAAGGAGTCTAGCTCTTGTCAGCAATCCAGCACCTTGGCATTCGCTTTAATTTACTGGTATAGCTGCTGCAATTAGTATTACCAGTTATTTTAAGTGAAATAGATCACATCTGAAGGATTTTTATATGTGCTCCACTGAAATTTATCAGAGCTCAGGTGAGCACTCGGCTTCCAAAAAAATTAGTTAATCTCTTCTTCATCAGAGCTAGGTGCCTAAAATAGGCCTGCATCTTATTTTGTCACACTAGATGCTAAACTTCAATACTTCATGTTTTCCATTTAACACACTGAACACACGTAGTGAAAACAAAATAATAGCAGTAGGCAAAAGGGATCTGCATGCAATTCGTGTAAAATCCCTAAAGATAGGACAGTAAGAAACTTGACAGAAGGGAAGATGTATCAGTGTTCTAGATCCATGAAGGAAAAGGTTTCCGGAAAGTCCCTGTACCTGAGATCCACTGAGACAGATGTGAGATTGAGCACTGAAACAGCTCTGAACCACTGAGACAGTCCTGCCCTGGGAGGCCTGGGGCCAGCTTTGTTCCAGCTCTGCAGAGTGGCTACAGGGAAGTGTATTGACAACTTAGTTCCTCTCCTGCATAGAGGAGATGATAATGTTACCTTTATCTGTTCTGCATGTTTGTTTAGACCAGTCTAATGCCTGTGAACCAAGGTGCAGAGCTGAACGAGCTGCTACAGGTCCTGTAAAAAAAATCAGTTTTCCAGCAAAAACTTGGCAACGCAGCAGTAGGTATTTCTTCACTCAAACTCTGCAAGGCAGTTGAGGATCATTCTCTTTTTCCCTGAGCCTGCTACTACAAACAGAAAACGTGAGGGTGTGCAGTGCTCTGAGGCAGCACCTGATACATTTCAAGTTACATCTTGTACGCTTTTCTCAGAAGACTTTTCAGGGTGAATGTGATTGTAGCTACCAAACTCATAGCGTTCATATATTCATGTTAAGAATATGCAGTAACAGGTGTCAGTAGAGTTTCTCTGATTTTTACGTTGAAGCCAGTTGAACCTGGAGGCTGCCATATAACACCAAAATGTCTGCAAAGCTGCACAGAAACCTTCCCTTGACTGCAGTACCTCTTATTCATGGGATTCTTTCCAGGGTAAGCAGGGAAACATTTTTCTACTTTATCTCAGTTTGCTCAAGGAACTGAAATCAGCCAGTACTGAGTCACATGGCATTTGCAGAGCCCCTGACTACGGCAGAGCAAATTCTAAGAAGTCCTTTATTCAAAGTGTCCTCTGGTTCAGCAGGGCCTTGGAATTTGGGTGACCACAGGAAGCAGTTGAGAGGTTTTCCAGCCTGACTATATCAGCTGTCTCACCACAAGAACTTCCTATTTTGGCTGACTCCCTTCAATCAATTGGAACTGCTCTGTATGATCAATAGGAGGGAGTTTAAGGATGGCTTGTTTTTCTTATGTTTGTGAAGTGTTTCTTGTTCCCTGGCTTCTCTATCTTACAGCAGAGCTACTCATTCATGGCTAGGCTTCACGAACGAAGATTTGTGAAGGACTCTACCCACGCTTGCTACGAGCGCGCTGATGGCTAAAAAGACCAATGCGAGATAGACACGTCCGATTGCAAAAGGCACAGCAGAATGACTCCCCAGGTGGTACCGACAGGACACGGTTCTTTCTGTGTTGTCTTTTCTGCTCGAGAGTGATCCTGTGTGCATTCTCAAAAGAGCTACTACCATTTGCTTTAAGGCTTTAAATGACTGCTAATTTTTGCAAATTAAAAAAAAAGAGTAAAAAGAATATATTTTATACTAAATATTTTTAAAAGTTAAGAGTAAAATAACCAACACAAAACAGAACAGGGAAAGATTTGAGGTAAATGAAAAAGTAAGTATGTGATAGAGGATGACTTTATAGGTAAACTTCACCTAAACAATAACATAGCATATAATATCCAAAATAGATATATGAAAAGTATCTGTAAACTATTGAAATTGAAATGTAAATGCAAAACTTTTAACACAAACTTTTAATATAAGTATGATAGTTAAATATGTGGAAATGAAAGAATAAACCACCAAGTACTATTTGCTTTCTAGCAATCATTGAAAAGTTTCATTATCGTAGGGAGAAAACAGCGTCACAGTACAAAGCCATTAGTGTCTCATGAAAATAAGCTGGTGAAAACTACTTTAGTATCTGAAAGAGATTTAAATTCAGGGTTTTCTAGAGATGTGGGTAAATGAATGATTTCAGTTACTGGAAAATAATTTTTGCACTAAATAGCTTACCATTTGAATAGGGCAAAAGGAGTGCATCTTATCTGTATCAGATCACTGTGTCCTATCTCAAAAATAACTATGAATTTGTTGTTTTTATTTCACAGAGAAGCTCTTCTTTTTCAAGAAGGGGTATGGTAGAACAAACATTTAATTGTTTTATGTAGTCCATGATCTTTTAATCTCAAACTCGGCACAGACGTATAATACGGCTTAGAGGGGGAAAACAGAGATTTATTTGATTGAAATAAATGTTTGATCTCTAACAGGGCATGTAGTCCACCTGGAATACAGTGACTATCTTGTTCAAAAGTTATGCAAATTAGCATAAAGTAATTTAGTTGATTTGGAAGATTTTTTAGATAGAGGCATTTTGTCATTAGCTGCTCTTTAGCAAATTGAGCAATAAAAACTGAAACACAAAACTTGTGAAAAATAATTTTATTTAGTTTTTTTAGATTAGAGTAGACCATTAAACTGTGACAACTAATATCCTTCAGACACAGAGGAAGGATATTAACATGAAGGACAAATGTTGGTTTAGTTCTTTTAGTATACCCACCCACATGTACAGTTCTGGAAATTAAAATAAATTCCTTCCTTCCCTGGTGACTGCTTTCCAAAACCTGGAATAAAGATTACTGTCCATGAAAGGACGTTTGTTCAGAGGGTGTTCAGCTGATTAGGTGTAGGTGTATGAACCAAAGTCTGCTCTATGAGACACAACTAATTCCTGATAAGGCCCAGAGGCAGAATCTATAGCTAAGGAAATCCTAGTATGCTACTTGATGTGAAAAAAGAGACTTCCCAAACCTAAGAAAGGTGAAGAGCAGAAGCAATCTTCAAACTTGGCTTCCTGGTTTCACATTCACCAGGAGTATGGGCCTGAATAAGAATAATTTGAGACAATATCACAAAACATATTATAGTATATCATAGGCCATAAGAATTACTCTGAAAATATTATTTCATCATAAAAGCGACAGTGATCAACAGCAGGTACTGCTTCAGGGATTAAGATTCCAAAGTAGTTCAACCATCTTCCACTAATATTTTATGCAGAGTTCAGTTGTGACATTTCAAATGTCTACAGGTTAAAGATGCAGAGATCAGAGAATTTGGAAAAGGTGTTAAGATGTCTAAAAAGTACATTAATGGGGTTTTTTTTCTTTCTGTTTGACTCTTAGGTGTGCTAATATCCCTTTGCTCAGGGCTCATTGTATAAAGAAGCTTTGAAATATATGTGTGAATAGTCCCGTGAGAATACTTCAAAAAAGGAGATCCTCCTTGTACAACAAAAGGTATTCTCTTGTTTTAGTCCTATCATAGAGCTTCCAAAACTGGTGGAACAAGAGCTGTGTTCTATTATTCCCAGGACACACCTTGCTAGACAGCTTACTGCCCTCTCATGTAGCTCCCATCGTCCCCTTTTCCTCCAGGCCAGCCCTCTGGTGCAACTCTTTTGTCTCTCCTACTTTTGTCCAACAAAATTAGACTGATTTGCAGATTTCAGGCCAAATCATTTTGAAGCTTTGGCAAGTGAAGAGAGAGAAAACAGAAAAAAACCTCAATGTGAGATCACTTCATTTTTAACCCTCACATTGACAGAAATGCTTTGCTTCATTTACCTCAGACTGATCAGATAATTTTTATTCTGGCATATGATCACACCTGTGGCATTTCAGAAGGATTTGCTTAGGTTTATTGATGTTACCACTGGTCATAATCTGGTTTATAAAAGGAAGCTGAAAGAGTAAACCGTGGAGTAGCTATTCTGTTTCCCACACATAACTATGGAGACAAACGATTGTCCAAAACCAGCTTTGCTTCTGAAAACAGTTTGTCATCAGGAAAGTAGCTGATGAGAAATGCAGCATTAACGTCTGAGTCACTGGTATTCGCCAGATTTCCTCAGTGCAGTTCTTTATGAAATCATTGAGCTATAGTCATAGCTAAAATATAAAGTAATAAAAAGAGATAAACCCAAAACTCCCTTGCAGTGAGAAGAGGAAGAGAAACTCTGGAGACCCCACTAACATAACGTGTATTGTCCATTTGCTAACTTTTAGCATTGTGAAAGTATGGAAAATGTGATACCAGGAAAAAAAAAGTATTAGACTTCAAAAAATCAGTTGGATATGACATTTTTAAATGATATTGAGAGAAACTTGTTGCACTGGAGAAATGGGTACTGGATCTGTATTTTGCCCATGGTGAAGTTACAAAATTTATTCTTCAAATATTTACATTAATCTACTGATCAAATTTTATTAAAGTTCAAAATTGCCTTGCACATCATGGCTTACTATGGCTCCCTGAAACAAGGTCATTATGCTTTAACCATCTAATACACCCTTCCTTCTTATGTAGACTATTACATGGAGAATACTTGACTCTTTTGCAGCTGTAAGGAAGAAAGTCTTTCCCTACAGTTTAATCACACCTTTCTTTTCTCACACTTCAAGACTTCCACATGCTGCTATCATGTTTCCAGCTAAAATCAGATGTATAGAATCCTCTTGTGCCTGGGACAGACCATAAGCCTCTTCCCAGGTATTTCTGGTATTGTGGCTGCATTCCATTATTTTAATGTCAAGGAAAAGTGGATCACAGCCAAGAAACAAAATTATACCAAAGTCCATGCATTGCCACCAGATCATCTAAGCCAATGACTGAAATACAATTAAAAATAATTTTTCTTCTTCTGTGGAACTGCAGTGAACATGGACTGCAGCTGTTGTGATCTGGTTTGTGAGCTATCATTCCCACCCCTCTTAACTCTTGCTGGTGCATTTTCAAAGTGAAATAGTAGACATTCTTTCTGCCTGCTTAATGGAAGTTGTATGCTCCAGATTTCACATAATAATTTTCTTTCTTTATAGAGTGTCATGATTATTCAGAGTTCTTTTCAAAAGAAATAAAAAGGTAACTGGATTCTGCACACCATTATAGTGATGTAGAGCTGTAATTGTCATACTGATTTCATAAGGAGTATGGGTATGAACCAACATAACAAAACAAAATCTAAACTAAAATCCAATTGCTCTTCACTCTTCAAAATATTATATGTATTATCAAAGACACTTTTCTGCATAGTAGGGCACCCAGATTAATCTACTGAGAACATTAACAGTGATGATGCTGAGTGAGCCCTAAGACCTTTGTTGGCACACATTACATCCCTGTTACTGGCAAAAAGAATCCCCTTCTTGTCCAGAAGGAGAGTGTCAGACTCCCACTCAGAGGCCTGATTACACATATACTCAGTCCTATATAAATACTTCCTCCGGATCCCACCCATTTGTAGTTCATGGATTTTCTGTTGGTGTTTCTGTGAGCCTTCTTATGAGTACACTGCTGTTATTTTGCCAAGGTGGTGTTACAGCTACAAATAGAATATATCCATTGGTGTTCTTCTTATTATTGTGCCTGTATAATAACTGAACAAGACTTGATAGAAAAATAAAAAAATTCTAACCACAATTATGTCCCCTATAGTAGTGATATAGGAAGACCTGGTTATAACATTTCCTCAAGAATTGCTCCTTATGATAAAAAAAAAAATTCTGAATCACCCTTGACAATGGGAGTAGTAAATATAAGCTGCTTTTTCTGTACCAATTTTTTTGTATTGATGATTTCATAGTTTTCCACACAGAAACTTTTGATTACATAGAGCAAAATAAAAACCATTTTCTGATGGAAGTGTTAAAATTCATATGAATTTATATAATGCAGTATTCCTTTTGTCCTGGACTTGTCAGTGACTTTGTATCTGCATAAACACTATACTACATGTTTGTTATGCATGTTCACTGCTCTGTGTAAATCAGTCACTATGCCAGTTTAGAAACTATAAATTGTACATGTACAAATAGATGTCACAATGACTAAGTTCTACCTTCAGTTAAGGACATGAAGCTGTATTATGGAAGGAGCATTGGTGAGTATCTTAATGCACTCTGATATTTCAAGGAATTCTTTTGATTCAGTATTTTTCTTTAAATGAAGTTCCAGATCTGCTTTTATTAGTATCTTATTTAATATTATAATATCAATATTAATATTTTAATATATTATTTAGTCAATATAATCACACAGGATGGTTAAGATATGATAATACATTGAAACCTAGATCTCGGTCATGTGGAATAGTATCAAACTGCTGATTGTTCATTTGAATTTTGAGGACACTTCCAAAATAAGAAACTATGCACCTAAGGTGAGAAATACTTCCTGTGCATAATTTTCTGCCCTTTATCTCTTGTGTTATTGCTTGGCACCACCAAGAAGAGTCTGACCCCATCTTCTTGGCACCCCCACTTCAGATACTTTCATACGTAAGTGAAGTCATATTCTAGGTTCAATATGCAGTTGAAAGAAGTCCTGGGAAGAGCAACAAAACTTTTCCCAACACTATCAAATGTTTACCTACTGGAAACCTACAATTTGTGTTGATCAGAACTAAATAATATGATTTCCAGCAATACAGGGGTTAAACAGTCTTGATTCAGTCTGGAGTTAAAATATATTTGTAGTTGTTATTTCAGTGATTGGAGTGATATGCTGGGTCAATGAAGTATACGGCTTTTTTGATAGATTGGGGAGAGTACAAAAGGTTACAGTTGTGCAGCAGTAGATGCAGAAAGTAATTCAGCATAATTAGTAAAACTGGACAGGTTAATGAACTGATGTGGAGCTCTGCTACGTTTAGCGAAGCTATTTTAAGTTCTTCAGGAAGTTAATCCTACTCCAACAACTTGACTAAAGACTGTAAAAATATCTTTGTCAGGAAAAGATATCGACATTTTAATCTACTTTATCCTGATAAAGAGAGGGAGGGGAGAGAGTTTAATTTTCATGTAATAAGATGGAAATGAAACAAAAAAACTTTTTGTCTCAAGAAATATTGCACCTGCAGCAAGTTCCCTGCTGATTCCTTAGTCAAAATTTGATTTTTTCCCTCTCCTCCCTCTCTTCATTATTTCCAGCTCTGAGGAATGTGAGGCATGTAAGCCATCCTTCTTGTCACTGACAAAATTCTTTCTTCAACTGTGCATAAGAATAGGCCTTCCTCACCTAAGTTACCATCAGTAAGTCACCTCAGCAATGCACCTGTACCATGTAACGCTATATTAAACTTTCCAGGGCTTCATAGTTGTGTGACAGACTTGAGATGCATTTCATCTCAAACTTATGGTTAGGACTTTTATTCTGACTAGGAAGGTCTTTTGGGAATGTATTGTGGTTTCCAAGCAATGGAGAAATTATTATTTTTTTTAATGAAACGAGAAGGCGCAACTTCTGTTGTATCCCCCTTGTCCAAATGAACCTATAGCACCTTCAACACATTGCATAAGAACTAATTTTTCTCGGATGTACTCTTCTCATTAACTTTAGTACTCAAGATTCATTGTTAGCGCAGATAGAGATCTGAGGTCTTCCCAGATGTTTTGGTCTCCATGGAAACCTACAAAAATAGATGTGTCTAGGCCGGTCTGATAGCCCTAAAATCATTACAAATTATGTAGGCAGCCAAGTACATGAAGTTGAGTAGAAAGCCTCTATATAGGCTGCAATATTATGAGGCCTCAGTAGGTTACCCAACCTTGCAATAGACAATAATGTACTCCACATTTTCCTAGGTTTTTTCAGACCTGTTGGCAGGTCTTCACTGAGTAATTCCTGGGCTGGCAACAGCCTGGGAAGATGTATCTCCCAGTACCACCCTCTGCTGATCTACTACCCTGATACTGAAAGAAGTTTCTTATTTTGAGTGGGGCTCATTTATTTCCAAATTGGATCTAGTTCAGTCATTCACAAGTGGGACAATCTGTGTTTCTTGCTTCAAAGAATGGTTATCAATATTTTCATCTCAAACTTACAGCGTATTCCAAACTGGATTACCTAAAAGTCTACCATGAGCTGGTTTTATTAATTCTGCGCCATAACAACTTCAATTATGGAATAGAGTTTATATTGATGGCATCCACAGATGACAGCAAGGATACAGAGTCTGTATAAATTTAACAGTCTATGATCAGAATTTGAAATAAATTAGTGAGCATTGAGAAGATGTTCAAATTTAATAAGATGGAATAATAAAAAGTGACATATGTAGGAATCAGAAAGCAAATTCTTTATTTTGGGAAACAAAAACCTCAAAATACAGCCTGGCAAGTTATACCAGTAAAAGAAATGTCCTTAAAGATGAAAAAAAAGATGAAAAACAAGTTCAGTATGAACTAAAAAAATTTATGCACTTTGCATAAAATGCTAGAAATAATAATTCCAGTTCTACTGTGCCTTAATGCAGGTGCTGAGATTCCTGGAACTGAAGATGTCCTTCTTAAAAGAAAGGTATTACTGGCTTGAATAGAAACTAGAAGACAACAGTCCAGAGCACAACAACACAAAAGATGAGAAAAACTAAGAAAAAATTAGAGTCAAAGTATAGTTAAAGGCCTTAGTATTCTTTAACATAGGAAAGACAAGTACAAAAACATACATAACTCAGTATGTTATAAGACAGCATTGATCAGTTCAGCAAATGTACCAGAATAATGAGAAACAGAATCCATTTGACTGCTAACAAGATTTGAGCCACATATCCAAGAACTGATACATGGCAATGCAGAAGTGGAAACACTTGGAGATTATAATGTCTCTAAAATCAAGTTGGAGGAGAATCTTTTACAGATAGATTGTATTTAGTCATGCAGTAATGTAGAATTAGATAAGGTTGGTTCCATGGTTTCCCAAACTTTTTTATCAACTTAAAAGTCATGGCATAAGTGTAATATTTTATTCCCCATAAATATGTTACAATTGCCATTACTGGTAGTAATCTCTCTTCATATTTTATTGGTAAGATCCTGTATCTAGTCTCCCTTATATTAATAAATTAGCTATTGGCATTTAATATTTTCTATTTTTGTATATTGAAAAAATAATAGCTTTCTGCAGCCCTCTGGTATTTCCCATTTTTCAAGACTTGTTTGAAAACATCACTGAAGTTCTAATGAGAGAACCTCTTACAAATGTTTTAAATATCTAAGGTGTGAATTTTATAGTCTTATTTAAAGTGGCTAACGTTAGAGCTTGCCATTTAATGTTCTGATGAAATGCAAATAATTTCATAGTTGTCCTTAGAGACAGGAACATATTAGCTATTCTTTCCTTCAGTCTTTTTTTTTTTTTTTCTTTTCCTTCACCTCCAATTTTGCTTCTAATTCTTCTTTTTCTGTAAGGTGGAGCAGGTGTGTTTAACTAAACTGAAAACTGAACGTTTAATCAGAAAAAAAAATTGTAACAGCTGATAGCTCTTATTATGCCTGCAGCAGATGAATTCATGATCTCATCTCCACTCCCACTGAAATACACAGATCTGTTTGACCAAGATGTACATAGGAGAGAGGCCATGCCAACCATCTCGTGAGAGGCTAATTGTGGGTGCCTTCAAGAACCTGTATATTCAAAGTTAAACATTACCGTGAGCCAGGTGAGTCACCGTGAGCCACCATTATGAAGCAGATTACATTACTTTGCATTTAGAGCTGACTATGCCTATTTTTATAATCATCTGCTGTGGATCAACCAATGGGTGATATCTTCTTAAGGTGGTGTAACTCGATCACTTGCCTGAGATCTCTCTCTGTTATTAGAAGAGCTTTGCAGGCACTTCCAAGGATCAGTTGTATCAGAATTGACTGAAATCATGCACCAGATGCTGATTTATGTAAAAGATCATCAAATGTGTTTGCCAATAAATATTTTCAAATTTCTTTCAGCACAGATTTCTTAAATTTCTTAGACACAAACAAGAAGTTTTTATCTCGGAGATGTAGTTGCCATTGGCAAGTGATTGTAGTTCCTAATATATTTTATGTAGACTCTGCAGATGAAACCATGTACACTGATAAATTCTCTGTGTTTGTAAAATAATTAAGCTTTCTAACAGTGATAATCTATCTTAATTACAGTAATGAGTCTTTTCATGCACTGGACTTACATAAAAATGGTGGCAAAATCAGTTCTTTCTACTTAAAAGATAAAAATATATGAAAGCGTATAATGCATTATAGAAATGATCATCTTTAGTACAACTCTCCTGTCAGTCAAACATGGAATTTAAATGATGTTTCACAAACATGAAGTTAACCCACCAGTTTCCTGATTGTAACCTGTCAGAATAGCCTGAAGTACTGATAAGTTTTGACAATGTCTTCTTATTGACCATTTATTAATCTCTACTATATGCCTTCTATCTTGATATTTTTTCCTCCTGAATGTTGTAACTAGAATGCTTTGTGGATCACCAAAGTTGTAACAAACAGGAGAGGACAGATATACGCACATGAAATAAATATATATGCATCCGTATAACATTTTGCTGTTTGTTTTAAAGTCAATTGATACCACATAACAGCAGTCTTATCCTAGAATCCCTAGGCATCATACATTATATATTCTTCATTCCTTACTATATCAGTTGGGCATGTTCTATTTTTTAGTTTCCAAAATTTCCCTTCCTATTGTATATAGGTTTGTCATTATATTCACATCAATGTCACTCTAATTATTTTTCTTTCTGGGTGAAGAAACTAGTAGATGAAATTTCCTAGCTGAGATCAAACTGAATCAGCACTCATTAGCAGATCCCATGTGTTTAGTAAGCAGTCAGTGTGAGAGTGAAAGAAAAGGACTTGCTTTTTAAAACATAGCACTCAATTTTTTTCTGAAATGTAGATGAAAGAAGAATTAGTGTCCACACGGAATGACAATACCTTCGAAAGTAAGCTACTTGTCTGAAGACCTAACAGAACCCTGAGTCTTAGCTAGCGGCAAAGATATGTGTTCTGCACAGAGCTACACAGTAATTATTCCTTTAATCCTAGGAAATTAATAAAGCTTGATGGATTATGAGATTCTGTCCCAACGGATGTAGACCAATTGACGACATTGTTGACACTTTAAAGACCTCTATTAAGGGCAGGGTCACCGAACCTGCATCAATTGTTATTGCATTACAGCTCCACATACTCAGCTCCAAAAGGCACAAACGTGCAGCGTTTTCCATGCTCCTGGTTGCAGATGAAGATGAAAAAAATGTTTCCCATTACTTCCCCTCGATCAGGTATTCCTCCCTCTGTTCTTCTTTTGCATGGAATTTGAAAAAAGTCCACGAAATTGTATAAACGCCTTTCAGTGCAACCACTGAGTTCTTAAGAAATGCAGAACCTGGTCTGACCTCAGAGCTGTCCCTGCTTTGAGCAGAAGGTTAGACTAATGGACTTCTGGAGTCCCTTGCCATCTGAATATTCTTGTGATCCTGTGATTTTTAAAACTCTGCCAACAATTTAAAACTTCAAGAAGAGCTGAAAGTGCTTATTATCTAGCAGTACTAAATCTTAATCACGCAAAATCTTTGTTTTCTTGCCACATGTACTGTCTCTCTTGGAATTTCTATAAAAATCAATAAGAGTTAGAGAAATATACAATTCAAATACACAAACAATCTCCATAAAAATATGAAACTGCTTGAATAAACACCACTGGAATCTGTTCATCTTTCACAGAAATCAACACAATCCAGCTTCCCTTTAGCTTCAGTTATTTGGCATTTTATCAAAAATAATAAGTTAAATGCAACACATATTAACCATGTGGTTGACCTTACTGTAATAATGTGAACTTGTCTAAATGTATCCCATATTCTTTAATCTGAATAGCAGTTACAATTTTTCTCCTTTGAACAACATTTTGTGGGATGCTCCTGGATGAGTGGCCTCAAACAACTGGAATAACATTGTGGCATTTTCCATAGTTCTTTTCATCTGCCACTTCCTATAACTAGGATGTGTTATTTAGTTCTGATAGAGAGGTTTGACTCAAATATAGTTCTTTGAGTCACTGAGTATTGTTCATTACCAATGACTAAGTAGCAGAATTTGACACTAAAATTTGGAAAAAAAAAAATAAATAGTTTGAACACATACTTACTGCTATAATTTCTGTCCATTAGCACTATCTAAAATCCTCACCAATTTTTGTAAGTAATATTTGACACTTGTTTCTAACTTCTCATTTAATGTCTTGTTACAGAAAAATGGTAATGGTACTGAATTTTCTACCTCATCTTCCTTCTTCTTCTTCTTTGTAGTGGTTTTGATTTTAGACCCT
>VZRE01012172.1:8885-33162 GCA_013396775.1 Cephalopterus ornatus
GGCCCCGCACATCCATCCCATGGGACACCGGCCCGCTCTGGGCATCCATCCCCCGGGACACCGGCCCGTCCCCACAGGGGTTGGGATTTTTCCCCCAGAAAAGCTGTTTCTGCCGCTGCCGGGTCGAGCAAGAACCGGGCAGAAGAGCCCCCGAAGGCCCCCCCACTCTGTCTGGGCCGGGACCACCCGCCCCGGCTCAGGACCCCCTTTCCCAGCTCTGCACATTCTCCCAGCCCGGTACTCCCTTCCCCAGCCCCTTCACCCCCTTTTCCCAGCCCCTGCATCCCCCTCCCCAGGCCGGCCCCCCCCCAGGAGGGGCGGGAGGTGCTGAACAGAGCACAGGGTCCGGCTCCAGTTGCTGCCTGAAGGGAAGCAGCAGAAATCCCACCAAAACAGAGAATGGGCAGCAGGGAAGGGTCAAGGCCATGGCTGGGGGGGCTCCAGCCCTCCTGGGATCCCCCTCACAGACTCCTGTTTCCCCGTTGTTGCAACAGGACCAACGGTTCCTCAGCATACATATGGATTGGAAACCTGCTCTCGGGGAGAAGGGAATGTGGGAGCACACACTGCTCCTGTTGGGGTTCCTGCTGCCATTTTCCATGATTTCTTGCAGCATGAAATCCCCTAGCAGGTTCTATAGCAAGAGTCCAGACCATCCATAGGGTTGCCCATCCCGAAGTTCTCAACACAGAGTGGAAAAGTGGGAAAACACCAGGCCCTGCAAGGCTGGCTGCCCCCTCAGAGCGTAGGGAGCTCCAGCCCCTCAGCACCATCCACCCCACGCTGCCCTCGTCCTTCTGGAAAAGAAAAATTATTACAGAAAAATAATTACAGCATTGATTCCAAACCCTTGGGACTTCAGCTCAGGAAAGAGCTCCCGGGAAGGGCCGGACTCCACCAGGAAAACCGTGCAGGAGATGACAAGTAAAAGAGACGACTGTTTATTAAAATACACCCTCTGTGTCCTTGTCCTGGTGCCCACTCACACCTTTCCCAGCGGCACTTCCGAGTCCTCCCCGCGGCTCTCAGCCCGCGGCCGCTCCGGTGCTGGCAGTGTGCTGGCCTGGCTCCAGCGGCTCCCCGGCTCCGAGCCATCCCCGGGCAGCAGTGGGACATAGGGATCCTCGGCCAGGCTGCTCAGCTGCTCCTCCACCACGTACCTCGTCCCCCACGGCTCGCTGGGATGCACATCCACGGCCACCAGCGCCGCCTCTGCGCCGGGAGAGCCGGGCTCCGACACCTCCCCGGCATCCAAGTCCGAGTCTGCCTGCGGGAAGCCCGAATCCTGGGTGGAGTCCGGGCTCTGCTCGGGCAGGCTGGTGTTGATGTAGATGGCCTCCCCGGAGCCCTTGGAGCTGGGCAGGTTTTCCAGCAGTTTCTCCAGGTGGACCTTGAGCTGGGAGAAGGTCGGGCGGGTGGCAGGGTCGGCTCTCCAGCACGCGGACATGACTTCATACCTGGAAATTGGAGAGCAGCATGGTTATCTCAGAGGATCCCAGACTGGTTGGGGCTGCAATGGACCTTAAAGCCCATCCAGTTTCACACCCTGCCATGGGCAGGGACACCTTCCCCTATCCCAGGTTGCTCCAAGCCCTATCCAACCTGAGCTTGAACACTCCCAGGGATAGGGCAGCCACAGCTTCTCCAGGAGCCTGTATTTCTCAGGATTAAGGGAGATATGGGGTTAATTCCCAGCATCCCTCAAACTGGGCAAGCCTTGAGCTTTCCATTAAAACAAAGCACGAACAACTCCCTCTGCTCAGGCTGTTTCCAAAGGGCAGGGACTGATCGGCCCAAGCTGCTGTTAGAAGTGTTACAAGTCTCTCCCAGTGCAGCCCTGGGGTCTGTTCCCTGGGAACATCCCAGTTCTGTGTCAGGGATGCCCAGTCCTTCTCTTGGCAGGTGCCTGCTCTCAGGCTGGATGCCAGGGAGCACTGGGAGCTCCCCACAGGTCCCAGCTGGGCACACGCTGCCTCCCCACCCTCAGGCAGGCAGGATCTAAAAGGTTCCTTTGCTGTTTCCTTCAGGAACAGGCGCTGGAGAGGAGCCTTTTAGGAAACGTTGCACAACTCAGTTTATCCGGTTTGGATTCCTAGCCATGGGGGGATTAAACATTTTCAGCTCTAATGGCACCAGAGAAAACTCAGGAAGGAAACTCGGGAGAAAAGCTTTTGCTGAGCTGCTCAGAAATCCAGGTTTGAGGTTTCCAGATTTATGGATCTGAGGCCATGAAGGGCCCTAGAGGGGGTTTTGTGGGGCACAGAGGAGCACCACCAGCCAGGACCTTCTGGCCAAAACTGTTTTAACCAAAAAATAAAGAAATAAAGCCCTAAAAAAATCATGTCCCTGACTGCTCCTGGTGACCTCGGCACGTCTGTGCAAACGCATCACTTCTCCCGGGGACACTTGCTGGGATTTTTGCCTGGAGTTCAACTGCTCTTCCCTCCCTGAATGACACACTGCTCTGCTCCAGGATGTGGCTTCCCTTAGGCACACCAAAACTTGGGACACTGCGCAAATACTAGGGAGCTCATTCCCAGGGCACTTTCATTCGGAACATGGCGGAGCCCAGGAGTGGAGCTCCGGTACTTACAGCTCATCAGAGCAATCCTCGGGCTTTTTGAGGCGCTGCCCGTGGAAGAGGAACTCGTAGATCTCGTGGTTCTGCACCCCTGGGTAGGGCGTCATCCCGCGCGTCGCGATCTCCCACATCGTGACGCCAAAGGCCCACTGGGGGGACAAAGGGAAAGGACAGCGCTGAAAGGACGCTCCGGGGGGAATGAATGACCCTTTTCATGGGCAAAGGTCACTGCCCGGCGTCCCAGGCACAACGGGCAGAGCCGTCACCCTCCCAAAAGCGGGAATAACAAGCACTGGCATGGCAGGGGCGAGTGGCGCACTCAGCAAACCCACGGCTGGAGGCCGGGCCGGCAGGGAAAGGTCACCCGCAGCCTCCTGCTCCTCTGGCACTTCCAGGGAATGACAACAACTGGAGCACGGCGCGGCCAGAGCCAGCGTTTGGTCCCGGCTTTTCCTCCACCTACCACGTCGCTCTTGGTGGTGTAAACACGGTCAGCCAGGGACTCGATGGCGATCCACTTCACCGGCATCTTGGCTATCCGGCCCTGCCGATAGTAATCTCCGCTGTAGATCTTCTTGGATAAGCCAAAGTCTGCCACGCACACCGTCATGTCGTCCCGCAACCTGCCGGGGGAAACCAGGGAAGACTCCATGCTGAGCACAAACCCAAGGCGGAGCTCTGTCTCCCGAGGGCAAGGGAGGTTTGATGGAAGGGAGCCAGGTTGGGCTGTAAATCCCCAGGGTTTCCCACTGGTGTTCGTGGGAGGACAAACTCACATGCAGTTCCGAGCCGCCAGGTCCCTGTGCAGAAAGTTCCGGCTGCTCAGATACTCCATCCCCAGGGCAATGTCCACCATGAACTTCACCAGCGTCTGCAGGGGCACGAACTGGCAAGGGAAGGTGGGGATTAGGCAGTGGGGGGCCTTTGGGAAGCACGTGGGAGTTGATCCAAAAGGCTCCAGTTGATCCAGGGCTGCCAGCTGACATTCCAGACATTCATCCCTCAGACTGGGCCCTTCCTTGAACCATGAGCCTGCAGGAGCTGAGGAGGGGGATTCCTTTCCCACCCCAATCCCACCTTGCTCCTCTGCTCCGGGTGCTCCCTACCTGGGGGGCCATCTCCAGCCTGGAGCGGAGCAGGAAGCTGTGCAGGTCTCCATATTTCATGAATGGCAGGATCACCATGGGCTTGGGGATCTGCTGGGAGCTCAGCTCAATGCACACTCCTGGGAAACATAGACAGCTTGGAAAAGGCACCAGAGTGCCCCATGGATCCGTGCAGGATCCAGCCCAGGCTCCCCAGCCCAAATCCCAGCTGGAGGGCAGGAAGTGACATTCCATACCTAGGAGCTTGATGACATTGGGATGGTCAAAGTCCTTCATGCACGCTGCTTCGCTGAGGAACTCCTCTATCTCCCTCTGGGAAAAGTTATCCACTGGGAAGCAGAGAAAAAGAAGGACGTTTAACACCTGGCATTGCTGCTGCCATCTCCCCTCACAGCACAGCTCCTGCATGGGAAAGGGATCACCGGGATGGCTCCACCATCCTTGGATGTCTGATATGAGTGTCCCTTCCTGATGGCACCAGAAGCTGTGGCAGAGAGGCCACAAAGTGGTGCCAGGATGCTGTTCCCGAGAGAGGTAGTGGGAATGTCGGCATCCAGTGGGATAAATAAAGTCCTGGGAGGACAGGGAATGACTTACACTTCATGGTCTTCACAGCCACCTTCTGTGGGACACTTTCGGGCTGGCTGAGGCGTCCCTCCATCACTGACCCGAACTCCCCTGTGCCATGGGAAAGAAGAAATCCCTTTATCCACAGCCCAAAGCACCACCTTTCAGGACACTGCTATGTCCCTGAAAAGACGGAGACCTCATCCCCAAAAAAGCCTGGGGAAGGCTTGTTCCTCATCAGTGAGCACAAAGGAGGACAACCTGGGCTCATGGAAGGTTCTCTGCCCGTGGCAAGGATTTGGAACAAGATGAGTTTTAAGGTCCCATCCGACCCAAACCATTCCAGGATTCTGTGATTCTATGAACCCAGGACACTTGGTTGCCTTGTCCCACCATCTCCCCACATCCCCTGGGCCAGGGGCTGGGGATGATGTAGGGAACAGTGGCAGCCCCATATCCCATATGTGCACTCACCCTCTCCCAGGACCTTCCCCAGGCTCAGGACATTTCTGTCCACGACCACATCCTGCAGCTTCTGCTGGAGTTCCCTGCTGACTCCCAGGCTTCCCACTGCAGGAGAGGGGAACAGCAGCTCAGTCACCTCCAACCCGCTGCCCCATCCCCCTGAACCTCCTTGCAGAGGGATGACAAGTCACCCTTACGTGTGAGTTCCACGGCCCTCCGGCAGTAGGACTTCTTGGCTGTGTAGTTCACTGCCAGCTCCAAGTCATTCCCGCTGAAAGCATTCCTGGTGGGACAGAAACCCATCTTGCTGGGACACGTGTGGCTGCTTGGATGAAGGAATCAGCGTGGCTGAGAGACCATGGCTACCCATGGGATCCGTAGGAAAGGAGGAAATGCACGTTTCTCATTTCCCTCTGGCTGGACCAGCTCCATCCATGGACCAGGGCTGGGAAAACAGCCGCTCCATAAACAAGGCTCAAGTGTCAAGGATTGAGTCACAGAGGTTTTGGGGAGGAAATAGGATACTCATTTCCTATTCCAGGAGCAGTCTGTACCGGTAGGAATGCTGCTGGAGATGCTGCACAGCCCCTCTGCTACAGGGCCCTGCTGAGGTCCAGCTCTGGGAAGCAAAAACAGGGCAAGATGCTCCAGAGCTGGAGCAGGGTAAGAGTGACAATGCTACACCAGTTCAGAAAGGGATCCTTACACACTACCAGATTCCAAACTGGGAGCACAGGGCAGTTAATGCCACTTGGGAAGTCACAAGGATGAGTGAGCACTGTTGGCTTATTGTAGGAGAACACAGCCTTTGTCTGTGTTATTTAAACAACACTGGGCCGTGGAACTGGAGCGTGGGATGAGGCAGGAGGGGTTTCTCTAGGTCACTGGATATTACAGAATCATGGAATATCCCAAGTTGGAAGGGACCCACAGGGATCATCAGGTCCAGCTCCTGGCCCTACACAGAAACCCCAGCAATCCCACTCTGTCCCAGAGAGCATTGTCCAAACTCTCCTGGAGCTCTGGCAGCCTTGGGGCCGTGCCCACTGCCCTGTGGAGGCTGTTCAGTGTCCCACCGCCCTCTGGGGGAGGAACCTTTTCCTGAGATCCAACCTAAACCTCCCCTGCCACAGCTCCAGCTGTTCCCTCGGGTCACAGAGAGGACATCTCTGCTCTCTCACCTCCATGTCAAAACGCCTCCCACACCAAGTTGCACAAGTTTACTTCCCTTTAGAAATAGGAATAGTGAGCGAAAGGTGAAGTGCTGGGCAAGGAAGGGAAGGAAATACCATCACTGCAGTAAAAATACACTTGGTCCCTCACCATAAGAAATGCCACTTGCGGCAACACCACCAGCCCTGGAGACAGAGACCTTGTCCCCAGATCCGCTGGCCACCCACCCACCTGGGAGCCATCCAGTTTTCCCTCCCCTTACCCATATTTTGTTTCCACACATCGTTTCTGGATGACCACGGACAAACAGAGGATGAGCCCGACAGCAACGGTCCCGCAGATAAAGCCCAGGGCCACAACAAAGGAGTCAGCATTCCCAGAGGCTGGAGTTGAAGAGGGGGCTGAGGTTATTAATCCTAAGAAAATATCCTGTTAACGGAGCCGGTGGGAGAGTCAGCCTGCAGCACCTAGGGCTCAGGGGAGGAATTCCCAGGGGCCGGACCCGAGCCCAGAGAAGGGTTACACGGGAGGAGAGGGAATGAGGAGCGAGGCTGCACGTGGAGAGCAAGCTCCCAAATGACAGTCCCCGATCCTTGGCTGGCAGGGGAAGTGTCCGAATGGGGATGCAGGGACACAAAGGGCTTGGCTGGGCACGGGAAGCACACCCTGCGTGCTTCCCATCATCCCACCCTGCTCCCCCGGGCAGGGATGGGTGTCTCCTTACCGGTGCCGGGGATGAAGATGTCCACGGGAACGCTGAAGGGTCCCACTCCCCCCTTGGTGACAGCGGCCACGCGCACGGAGCAGGTGGCGTTGGTGGCCACCACGGGCAGCACGGCCACGCTGGAGTTCAGCCGCACCTCGGCAGAGACATCCTGCTGGGAACAGGGCAGGGAGAAAACCCTGGGCTGGGGATCGCAGGGAGACCTGGACATTTACTGAGAATTGTCCCCTTGGCAACCTTTGGAATTGCTTTGCTTTCCCAGCCCGGAGGAAGTGCAGCACTAGGCTATTTAGGGAGAAGAATGGCCCTGTGTGCAAGGGCCGGATGGGATCGGGAAAGGAGCTGGGCAGCGTTTCCCGTTCGATCCTCGTGGTTTTAGCCCTCTTTGCTTCTCAACAGCAGCAGCACCGGCAGCCTGAGCCAGGAAAGAGGTGGGAAAGGGATCTCGCAAGGATTGTGACGCTCAGCCCTCCCTGTGGCCACTGGAGCCCCGTGAGCCTCAGCACCCACGGAGCCTCCGAGCTCCCTGCGCGCTCCTGGTGGGATTGTCCAAGTGCTCCGCCACAGGAAGCGGATCTTAGGGCAGGTATTTTCTGCCTGTGGTTTTTGTGTTGAGCTAATTATATTTCCAGCTTTAAGGACTGTTTCCTTGCCTGGCGTCATGGCAGGAGGCAGCGTGTCCAATAGCACAGGCCTGGGGAAAAACAAGGGAGTCTTTCCCTGCAAATTCCCTGTCACTTCCTGGTTGTTTTCAGCTCAGAAAGTGCTGCTGCTGCTCTCTGCCGATTTCCAGCTGCAAAACAGCTGCCCAGCTGCAATCAAAACATCTGGCAGGCTGTGCCCAGCAGAGCCCAGCTCCTTCATGAACATCCCACAAAAAAGCAGGAGCCAGGAGGGATCAGTGGGAGAGCAGGAGGGAGTCAGGAGATGAGGGGGATCAGCGAGCAAGGAGGAGGGAACGGAGCCAAGGGGGATCTGTGGGAGAGAAGGAGGGAATCAAGAGATGAGGGACCATCAGTGGGTGAGGAGAAGGGAATCAGAGCTCCTCACAGGGAACCTGTTTCTGTTCCCAGTCCCACAAAAGCCATGGAAATGGATGTGAAACACCCCAGCTCCGGGAGCGTTTCTGCATCACTGGGCAGTGGTGGGAGTTGGGACCTGCTGTCACCCCCATTCCCACATTCCTGCCTTCCTCCAGCATCCACATGAGATCCTTTCCCTAGTGGCAGCCTAAAAATGCCCCAGGATCCTTCCCTGTCCCAGAGGGCTCTGCTGTGTCAGCTGAGGACAGGCCCTGCTGATGTCATAGACAGTGAGCACAAAGCAGGGCAGACCTGCCAAATTTGATGTTTTTTTAGGAGCTTTGTGGTAGTTGAGGAATTCCTTCACATCCCAGATGCAGCAGCCTTGGCTCAAACAAGAGTTGCTGGTTTAAGAGTAAAATAAATGGACTTTTTTGAGTTTTCCTGGTTGTGGAGAGACCTGCAGGTGGCCCTGTGACACAGAGATCCAGCTTCCCCATGACTTTATCCTGCAAAACTCGTGGTTATTTTGGGGCAGTCCATATTTAGCCTGCCCAGGGCCAAAACTCAGGGACTTTGCAAAAACGATTCTGTGAAATAAGAGTTGGAAATGATGTCAAAGATCGTTTGTCCAACCTTTGGAGGAGCTTTCCAAGGAGTCAAAGCTCCCCTGGACATAAGGCACGTTACTCTTGTGCCTCAGACTCCTGGAAAAATTGAGAACTGGAGAAAATTTCCCTCCGTAAGCACTTGGGTGGAGAAATGGATGAAAAAATAACAACAACAACAAAACCCAGTCTCCCAGGGCTTAAAGGGCAAGGCCAGGGTTCGGCCCTTGTGCTGGACAGAGGACAAAGCCGTCAGCAGTTTTTTTCCGTGCTGGTCACAAGACCAGGATATTGTTTCCCCGCCTTCATTCAGGCTGCATCTATATAGGCTTTTCTTATTTTTTTTTTCCAGAGGAGCAAAAGGAGAACAGAAAATGCAGCATCCTACAAAATTAGGAGGTGAGTCAGGGTTTCCATGCCGGGCTCAGACCGCCAGCCTGGGCCAGAGGAAACCCAAACCGCAGTGCAGAGGCAACAGCTGGACACATTATCCAGAGGCTCCTGCCCTCTGGCAGAGCCTGGATTGAGGCTCTTGTGCCCACAGAGGCCAGGCCAACCTCGCCCTAGAACACTCCTGCAGGCTGCTTCCCGAATCCTAGAAAAGGCAAGCTAGGGGTTGCCAGATGATTTCACGCAGTCACGGGAACAGGGCTTTGGCCCAAAGTGTTCCTCGAGCTCTGGAACTCTGTGCCATGGGTTTGCAGAGGAGTTCATGCACGGGATAAATCCCACCTGAGCAAGGAGTAACTCAAAATCCAGGGAATATACTCTCCCACACGCCTTTGGATTGACCGCAGGGCAAACACATGATGGTTTGTATGGCAGAAATCCAGAGGGAAGCACAAGATCGCACAAATAGGCTCCAAAAGAATACATGGAAGCGCTAAGATCGATCTGAATATCCCTGCTGGGATTTTTTTTCTGGGCTTCAGCCCTTCTTCCCCATTTCCCCAGTGACTTACCATCCCCTTGGAGCTCTGCCACCTGTACCAGATGTGATATCCCTGAAGCTCCCCGTGGATCCTCCCCAGGGGTGGCTTCACCCACCGGATCTCCAGCGAGGAGCTGGATTCATTGAAGGACACCGTGACGTTCAGCGGTGGCGTGGTCGGAGCTGCAGGAGCCAAAGGGAAAGGAGATGAGGGGAGCAGCGTGGATGGGCGAGGAGTCTGATGGAAAATCAGCTGGAGCTGACCAGAAATCCCACGGGATTTCCTACGTCCTGTAACGGCCGATGGGGAAATTTCCTTTCCCACCCTGTGAGCCACCGTGACTCTGGAGCAGCATCTCATCCAGGGAGCACAAAGCACAACTGCTTTTCCCAGGGCAGGGAAACCCTTCCCAGGCTCCACTCCTCATTTCCTACCTCCCTCGGTGGTGCTGGCGGATATCCAGGGGCTGAAGGCCGACCAGCCGACCTCATTCCTGCAGGAAACGCGGATGTTGTAGCTCTCCATGGGCTGCAGCTGCTGGATGTGGTACCCGTGAGGGGGCACCGACGTGCTGAAGAGCAGAAGGGAGACGTTGCCTCGTGGAACGGCTTCCTCAACCTTAATTGAACAATCAGCCCCAAAACAGGGATTAGTCAGCGACAACTTGCAGGGAAGCAGGAATCTTACGTGGGAAAACAGGATCCAGGGCCCTGCCTCCCATCGGGACCCCGCAGGGCTGTGTTCTTGTACACTGGAAAGCTGATGGCAGGTCCTGAGGGGACCCAGGGAGAGGGATCCAACATGTGTGGAGAAGACACCCCTGCAGCAGGGACATGGAAGAGGTGTTGGGAAGGAGGAGGGAGGGAGCAAAAGGAACCCCAAATAAAATGACCGGGCAGCACCCACCAAATAAACAAAAGAAAGTCCTTTTTTTGTGCAACACATCACTGGAAAACAGGATTTAGTGCTGTTGGATGCCACAGGATTAATCCCAGGCCTCATTAGGCTCCATCATTACATTTAGCAGCATGGATGAATTTAACATCCCAAAAACAAATCCTGCTTTCTACAGGAAGGTAAATTGCTCTCTCCCCAAAGGGTTGAGCCCCATGGAATTGCCCACACAACCCCTGCAGCTCTCCAGGACGGGCCTTTTTGTGGGAAGCACCACCTGAGTGGGATGGTGGGAGGAAAGAGGGAAGAGCAAGAACAAGGAACACTAATGAGAGTGAGACAGTTCACTCAGAAGACAACCCAACCCACAGGATGTGTTTCAGTGTGCAGAAGGTCCTGCAGTCCTCTCCAAAGCCTCCATCCGTGGTTTTGGGATGGCAGGAGACCTGACCTTATGCTTAAACAACAAGAGCGCACCCCTGAGTATTCCAGGATGGTCTCAGCATCACTGTTTTCCAGCCAAAATGAAAGGGAACAGCCTTCAGCCTCAGGTTGTCATGTCTTTCCACGGAGAGATGGCCAGAAATGCTCCAGGTTGCTCTTTGCAAGCCTGGAGTTGCTGCAGCCATACACTTGTCCTGGTCAAACACTTCCCAGCCAAGCAGCCTTTCCACTGGGGCTTAGGGGGGGCAGGACTCCCTCAGCTCCCTGCTCCTTACAAACACTGGGAAGGAGCTGAGAGGTTGCCTGTCTCCTGGACAAGTCAGGGAATGCCACCTCCGTGGGCAGAGCCCATGAGAAGGTCCCCAAGGTGTCACAAGTGAGGCGAGCAGTGACCAGGGAACACACATGATGCCGGGCCCAGCTCTTGTCCTGAGCATCCAGCTCCATCCTCAGCTTGTCTTCTGGGGAGAGTCCATCAAACTCATGCTTTTTTTTTTTTTTTTGAAAGAAAATCAGGATGTTTGCATACTGAAAGAGTTGGAACTTGGCAGGTGGGACAGCCGGGAGTGAGTCACTCCGTCGGTGGGATTATCAAAGGGGACAGGAGCAAAAAGGCTGAGTCACGGCTGTGTTTTTGCCAGAAATTAGCTCTTGTTTTCCAGTTTGAGAGGCTGCTTCCTACTGACAGACCATGAATGCTATGTCAGAGGAAATTCCTTGGCTCTCCACCCCGCTTCCCAAGCTCCAGCTGGAAGGCAGCAGTGGCTACCATGCTAATATTAGCTCTGATACCTTCCCTCCCTGGAACTGCTTTCACTTTTACCTGCCTTCAAACACCTCCTCCAGCCACGTGTTATCTAGTGGAGATTATCCAGGATGAAAACCCATATCCATGAGAGCAAATGGGCTTGAACTGGGAAACCAGCCACAGAGAGCAGGTGGAAAAGTCCTACAGGGCATGGAAGTGCCATTCCCTGACTTGTCCAGGAGACAGGCAACCCCCTCAGCTCCTTCCCAGTGTTTGTAAGAAGTGGGGAGCTGAGGGAAACCTGCCTCTCCAAACCCCAGTGGGAATGCTGCTGTTTTGGGAAATGTTTGACCAGGACAAGCAAGTGGTTGCAGCAACTATAGGCTTCCCAAAAAGTTACTTGGAGCATTTCTGGGAGTCTCTCCATGAAAATGACAATCTGACTGTCTTGCCCACGGGGAAAGGGACTCCAGGAGGCCTGAGGAGGGGCTTTGGACAAGGGCATGGAGTGAGGCGACAAGGGGGAATGGCTTCCCACTGCCAGAGGGCAGGGCTAGATAGGATACTGGGAAGAAGTTATTCCCTGTGAGGCCCTGGCACAGGTTGCCCAGAGAAGCTGTGCCTGCCCCATCCCCGGAAGTGTCCGAGGCCGGGTTGGATGGGGCTGGGAGCAACCCGGACTAGTGGAAGGTGTCCCTGCCCATGGGACATGGGCATCACAAGATGATCCTTAAGGTCCCTTCCCAGCCCAACCATCCCAGGGTTCTAGGAAATCCGTGCAGTTCATGCCAAACACTTCCACCTGCCTCGGAGTATCTGTGTGAGGGGGGCTGAGGGACAGGGGGCATTCTGGATGTTTACCTGGACCCTGCAGCTGTTGAAGGCAGAGAAGGCATCAAAGCCCGGCTCCCAGGATACCCCGATGCCGTGGGCTGTCCTGTTGAGGACACGCACGCTGGCAGGTGCAGATGGGATTCCTGCAGGGACAAACCAAGGACACTCAGCTGGAGGCCTAAGCACACACATGGCACGTGTGGGTTTTCCCTGGCAGCTCCTGGGGTTCAGGAGTGACCCCCAAGTACAGCCCTGGCTCCGGCTGCTGCGTCATCCTCCATCGGAGTCCCGCGACTGTGCCGGACCACCGGATAGGGAAGCACAAAAAAAGTCATTTCCAGGACTCTTTTGAGCATGTTCTATATTTGTGAGCACTCTGGGTTGCTTAGAGGCAATGACATATTTGGGGGAACACCTTCCTTGTATTGCCAGAGTGGCTCCCATTAGGAATGTCAGCAATTTCCACCATTTCCTGTGGAAAATTGTGAGCGTTTGTGAAGGAAGGAAAAGAGTGATACAGCCCTTCCGAAACCCAGGGCTGACAGTTCTGCTTTCAAATGTGCTCTTTGGTGCTTCCACCCCCAGCCTGGGATCCCCAGTGTAGATCCCACTTTAAATCCAGGATTAAAACAGGGAAAAATAAGTCTGAGAGTCCTAAATGGGATCTCCCTCAGCTTGTGCGGGGTGAGTGCTCAGAAGTGTGGAGAGCTCCTGCTTGGACACGTGGGTTTAGCAGGGAAAGGGAAGTGCTGTGGCTGACCTTTGATGTTGACCTGGCCGGGGCTGGAGGCCGTGAGCCCTTTGCTGTTGTGGGCCTCGCAGCTGAACAGCGTCGTTTCGTTGATTCCTGCAGGGAAAAAACACATCCCTGTGCACTGGACACACACTGAATCCCACCAATTCCCCACCTGCTGCTCGCTGAGAACCCTCCCGCCTTCCTCCCTTAGACTTCACTATCCTGAGCAACACAAAAGGCCTTTCATTCACACGTGTGGCACTTGTGCTGTGGCTGCCCGGGCGTGACCCCATGGTCCAGCTCACCCCCATTCCACGCCGGGAGCACGTGTGTGCCGCCGGAGCAGGGCCCGGCACGGAGCATCCCTACAGGGCCCTTGCACAACCTCCTGGGGAAGAACGTGCTCTGCCCTCAAAAGGGGAAAGGCAGAAAGCAGAAGAGCCCCCGGCCTGGGTCAGATGACTGATTACTTGTCAAAGATTGCTCAAATCTCCAGCTGATCACGGACAAGGACCACTGGAAATACCCGGGGCAGGGGATGGCTGCTGGCTTCCCCCTGGGCTCAGCATTTCTGGCTCTTTTGCCAAGGATTTACTGGACGTGCCTCCTGGTTGCTGCTGCCATGGACGTGCCGAGTGCTGGCTCATCCCAGTGCTCCTGGGCCAGGGGCAGGACTGTTCCAATGACCCAACCGAGCGTGTGCCAGCCGGATGCAAGGATATCCAAGAGGAATGAGTCACTTCTTCCGGCTTTCACTGCCCTTTAAAGGCCGCCTTTGGATGCCAAGACCAGTCAGTTATGGCCTGGCTGTCAATTAACTAGTGGCCTTCTCCTCACGAGCAAAGCAAAAAATCCCCCCTCTTTTGCCTCTGCACAGTAGGTTTTATAAGACACGAAGGATTTTTCTCCCTGTGCTCTGCTGGTTGGAATGGAGACATGCTGCTGGGACCACTCCAAGCTCTTCCACAGACATGGAAAGGGGACCACCAGTCAAGTAGCCCACAAGAGTGGCAGTTTCTTGTTGGCACAGCCACACACTGAAGGAAAAATCTGCTTCTTGCTCAGACAAGGGTCATTTGAGCATCTGCCTTTTCCAAGGAAGAAATTTCTGGCAGCAGCCAGAGTGGCTTGGATGGGGTTTCCTGGGCCATTCACTTCAGAGTTGGACTCGATGATCCTTGTGGGTCCCTTCCAACTCAGAATATTCTATGATTTAAGAGTGGTCCCCAGGGCTGTGACAGGAACACAATACTCCTATAACAGGAGAGCGAGGCCAGCAGGACCAGCTCTGAGGTGGCACGAGGCACCCTCCCACCCTGCCCTTCCTGCCACCACACAGCAGTGCCCCAGCTGGCCAGGGCAGGACCCTGTGGGCTCACCTGGCACGGTCAGCACGGACGGGGAGACGTGGGGCTGCTCGTTGACGCGGACGTTGTTGCGGAACCAGTAGATGTGCACCGGCTCCGGGGGCCCCACGGCCTGGCACGTCAGGTTGAACGGGCTGTCCCTGCTCACGTTCAGCCTCTCTGGCTGCCGGATGAAGTGTGGGAGGCCTGTGCAGGGAAGCAACTCTCAGTGCCAAAGGTACTGCCCGGGGCTGTGTCCAGCTCCAGCAACAGGCCCCTTCCCAACCAGGATTCCCCGTCTCTGGAGAACAGCTCCCAGCTCACGGTTCCCAGGGACACCGCTCAGCCAGGGCACAACGCTCCACACCTCCCTCCTCCTGCTCACCTTCCAGCTGCACCAGGATGGGATCCGACACCACCTCCGTGCCGGAGACGTTGAGTTTGCAGACGTAGGAGCCGTTATCCGAGCGCTGGGCTGCCAGGATGCTGCCGGGGAGAACGGAGAGCACATCAGGGCTCTGGAGGGCACTGGGCTGGGTTTTATCCAGCACCAACCAACCCACAGCACACACCGGTACAACCTGGGCTTGCAAAGCCAGGCTTTGGGGACCCTAACCCCAGTCCCAAACCTCTGCTAGTCATGTGGCCTCCCTCATCGGGCATCCCTCCTGCCCAGGAAGGAGAGCAGAGCTCACCTGAAGGTGGAGGTCATGGATACCTCCTCCTCATCGGGAATCTCGAAGTGGCTGCTGGCGATGCGGTCCAGCACGTGCAGCTCCCTCCCATCCTTCCACAGGGAGATCCCGGGGGCATCCGGCCGGAGCAGCGCCTGAGGCACTTTGATGGAGCAATTAAAGGTGACGTCCTTGTGCTCGTTGATCACGATGTGTCGCACCGTGGGGTTAAACTTCAGCTGTCCCAGAGAGTTGGTGGGGGGCTCCTCCCTTGGGATCTGGTGAGACCAGTGGCCAATGGTGGCCACGCTGCGCTCCGGGCGGTGGGAATCTGCCAACAGATCCAGCCTCACACCTGGAGTTTGGTCAGCATCATCTGCAAGAGAAGACCTCGGGTTTGTCACCACCAGGCAGCAAGTGTCCCCCTCCCAAACCCTGCTGAGCCCCTTCCACGAACAACTAAAAGCAGTTTGTTTCCATTGCCAAAAATACAACATCTCTCAGACCTCTCCCAAGAGCCCCAGGGAGGAAACGTGGAGCAGGGGGTTGTCCCAGGACTGACCATGTACAAGCAGCACCTCCAAAAAAGCCCTTTTTAAAACAAACAGGAGCAGCCCAAGCTAAAGAAAACACTCAGCTACATCTTCTGGGGCAGGGCAGAGGCAGGAGCTATTCCTGCTGCACTGCACCCCTGGGACTGGAGTATAAAAGGATCCCTGGGCAGTAGGAATTTGGGACTTTACACCATCAAGCCCCTTTCAGGGCCTCATCTCAAGCGTTTTCAGCTGGGGCAGAGGAAGAGCTCCCGACAGGAATTTCGCCGATTTTAGGCTCTGCTGGTGATGCCATTCCCTTCCCAGGACGGGGGAGCTGCTCCAAGAGTGGGACATGCTCTGAGTCAACTTTTGCTAAGTTAAGTGCTTCCACTCGACCGCCTTTCCTGGGAAAATAGCTACAGTCAGATGGAGAAATGCCTTCAGACAGTGTGTAGGAGCCAGCTGCTGTTTAGTGCTGCTCTTCCAGAGCCTTTTCCCACATTTTTTCCCAAGGGAAGACTATTTACCAGCTTCATGCCCCCACCTACAAATCACCAAACAGTCCTGTAATGGTGTTTTCCCCCTCCCTCCCAGCACTTCCCACCCAGTCACGGCCGAAGTGAAAAGCTGCTCCATATAAAGGAATTCCCTCCCCCAGAAATGTATATTTTTAAAGAGATAAAATCCAGAGGATACAGCACGTGTAGGTGATTTTATTGGACCATTTCTGAGCTTTCTGAGGCTTTCACAGCCATCAGCAATCCCAGGCCGAGTGCTAAGTCTCCCTTTCAGCACGCAAAGGCATTGTGCCAGACAGGAATTTCAACTAAACTAATTACCCTCTTCCAAGTTAAAAAAACCCCAAACAACTATTCACAGTTTAAAAGGGAAAGGAAGCACAACCCTTTTACTGAACCTGAGCTCGGCCGAGTTTGGTTTGAGGCAGGTTTTTGAGACCTCAAACATCAAACAACGAGCTTTTAAAGCTACGTCACCGCTGTTGTGAGTAATGGGGCACGAGCCTGGTGTGTTTTCCCTGGAGCCAAGAAACACAACAAATTTTGAGGCTGGATATATCCCTTTGCTAAATCACTGGTTTTAACCCTCTAGAAGTGCTGCTTGAGGACAGAAAGCAGGGGAAGGGGTTTAAGTCCTGCAGGGTCTGGTGGTGCAGAGGGAAGGGGGAGGCTCTCCCTGGCTCCCCTACAACACAATGGGCTCCCCTCGCAGAAAGAAACAAAAAGACCCGAAGCTTTTCCAACCTGCTTCCTAAGCCTCACATCCCAACACAAACAAAGGCCATGTGACTGCTGCAAAACGCAGCGGCACTTCCATGGACGTGCTCTGCAATAACCCCCCGGCAGCTCCCAAAGGGTCTGCCAAATACAAACAAGGGAGCGACCCCGAATTCCCTTCCCTCCCCTACTCTTCCCAGAGGTCACTCAGGCTGGAGCCGCTCTCGCTGCCAGGCACAATCCAACCTCAAAGTGCTGTTTTCATGCTCCATTTGGAGTGTTCCAGCTCTGGCCAGAGCAGCTTCCCCGGCACGGACCCCTGGCCTGGGAGCACATGGATGTGTGCCCTGGGATGATTTCTGCTTCCCTGGGCCGCTTCAAGTAAAGGCAAAGAGGATCTCAGCCTTGTTTTTACACTAATTAAGTGGGAAGAGGTGTTTGCTGGCCCAGGAATGAAATACTTTCCCCTCTGACTCATGTAACAACAGGAATTTCTCATATCCAGCGCTGCCTTTGGGTATCCCTTCCATCCGCAGAAGTTTGGGATATGGATATCATGGCACCTCTGAAGGGATTCGCCCTGTGTGGCAGGACAGCCCTTCCCTGCGTCCAGAGCAGTTAGGCTGGTTCCAGAGTCCCAGGCTAAAGCCAAAGAGCTGCAAGCCCGGCGTGCCTGCGTGGGTGCCGGAGCAGCTCCCGTCCTAACCGCAGCCTGGCCTGAGGGAAAAGCTGGCGTGGAAATCCAACCACTTGCAAGTGCAGCACTGCTCTCAGAACACCTGGGATCACAACAAAACGCAAGGGCCAACAGAGACCCATCTTTCTGCATAGCCCAGAAGGTCCCACGTGCCTTTCTCCGTTACTACCCTGGATAACGGAGTCGTAGCAGGAAAATCTGGCAGGATACTTCATTGTGGATAAGAAACAACAAGCAGGGAGCTGCACACCCCAGGACTGACATAGCAAGGTCTTCTGCTGCCATAGCAGCATCCAGGTCTGCCAAAAAGCTGGCTACATCCCTAGCCCTGGAATTCCCACTGCTGGAAGTAAGTCACCTGCTGGCACAGCTTTCTGCTCAGGCACTTGTTGAGCAGAAAGAATGAGGAGCCCTTGCCTGGGGGGTTTCCTGCTCCCCATCCCCTGGGAGCTGTGGGGGACCTGGCAGTGTTAGATTAATGACTCTGTGATCTTAACGATCTTTTCCAAGCCAAACAATTCTATGATTATAAGAAGTGAACTTCCCCCAGGGCCACCCACACCTGGAATCCAAAGGGACCCTCAGGATTCAAACACCTTTTGTATAACCCAGCCCAGGATTCCTGGTTACACCCACACTGAGTTCCTCCTCCCCTCTGCAGGCTCCTGCTGTGACAGAATCAGGGCTTTAACTCCCCCCTGCCCAAAGCAAACACTCGCATTCCTGCCTTCCCTGCCAAATTCCATCTGCACATCGACTCCCAGACCCTCCAGCATCCCTGAGCAGGGGCTGTGGACCCCCAGCAGCTCCCGGCTGTGCCCAAAGGTCAGGCAGCCCTGATCACAGTACTTTTGAAGTCCAAAAACTGCTTTGTCTCCACATTTCTTTCTGCACGTGGAGCTGAAAAGCCACCAAACTGCCAGCACTGCAAAGGGCCACAACCCAGGGTGATTCCCGATGATTTCTCCCAGCACCGCTACGCAGCTGGTTCATGGCTAAAAAGGATAAATCCCAGACTGAACTGTCTCAGTTTGTGGTCCCTGACTGTCATGGTGTCCCCAGCAAGCAGAGGCACATCAGGCAGTAAAGTGCTGGGACAGGACCACACTACAGAGGCAGAGCTGTGTCCCAGAACAACCAAACCCCGTGTGCCAGGATGGCCAAATCCCACATTCCAGGACAGCCAGGCCCTGTGTGCCAGGACAGCCAGACCCTGTGTGCCCAGTATGCCAGGACAGCCAGACCCAGTAAATCAGGACAGGCAGACTGTGTTCTTCCAGGACAGCCAGGCCCTGTGTCCCCAGTATGCTAGGACAGCGAGACCCTGTGTTCCACAACAGTCAGACCTTGTGTCCTGGGACAGCCAGACCCCGTGTGCCAGGACAGCCAGACCCTCTGTTCCAGAAGCAGTCAAACCCAGGACATTCAAACACTGTGTTGCTGGGACAGTCAGACCCAGTAAACCAGGACAGCTAAACCCTGTTCTCCCAGGACAGCCAGATACTTTCTGGTTTGCGATGCCGTCAGAAACCCGCAAGGAAACACCTGCGGAGCTTCTCCCCGGGGTCCAGCCGTGCCGGGATCGGCGGTGCCCACGGCACAGCCCGGCCGCGGGCTGAGCGCCCGGAGCAGCATCCGCGGCAAAAGTGCTCCCGCGCCCCGCATAAAGACCCGTTCCCCATCCCGGGACCGACGTCCCGGGATCTCCTCGGGATGCCCTCGTGCCCCGCCACGTCCCGGGATCCCCCCGGACTCACCGGCCCCTCCGCGGGGCGGGCGCAAGGCCGCCAGCAGCGCCCAGAGCAGCGCCCAGCGCCCGGCGCCCATCGCCCGCCGCCAGCGCTCCGTCAGTGCCACCGGCACCGCTCTGTCAGTGCCAGTGCCACCGCCACAGCTCCGTCAGTGCCAGTGCCACCGCCACCGCTCCGCTCCACCAGCGGGACCGCGACCGGCACCGTCGCGGTCAGCGGCAGCGGCACCAAGAGCGCTCCGCCACCGGCCCCGGGCCGGGCAGCGGGACCGGCTCCGCTCCGCCGCGCCCGGGGGCCGCCAGCGCCACCGCCCCGCCCCGGCCTGGCCCCGGCCCGCCTCCTGCGGGGCCCCGCGGGGGAGGCACCGGCGGCACCGGCGCTGCGGGGCTCAAACCGCGCCCCCAGCGCTGCCCCGACCCTGTCTCCAGGTGCCACATCTACGCGTCTGCTTAATCCCCCCAGGGATGGGGACTCCAGCTTGTGCCAGGGATGGATAGCCCTTTGGGTGAAGGATTTTTTCCAGTGTCCAAACTAAACCTCCCCCCGCAGGTCTTGAGGCTGTTTCCTCTTCACCTGTTGCTCGTTAACTGTGAGCAGAGCCCGACTCCCACCTGGCTCCAATCTGCTTTGCCCCAACCCAATTAGCGTCCAAGGCCAGGTTGGACGGTGCTTGGAGCAACCAGCGAGAGTGGAAAGTGTTCTTGTTCATGACAGAGGGTTGCAGAAGATGAGATTTAAGGTCCCTTCCAACCCAAACCACTCCATGATTCAGGGACTTGTAGAGAGCGAGAAAGTCTCCCTTGAGCCTCCTTTTCTCCATGCTGAGCCCCCCCCAGCTCCCTCAGGGATTCCTTGACAAAACCTGCGTTTTCTTTGCAAAAATATTGACCTTCTTTTTGTCTGGCATGGGAAGGAAATGCTGGAGTTTGTGGGTATTCCAAACCTGCCCCAATGCTGGCCTTGCTGGAAGACATTTGGGACCAAGCCATATTGAGGCCATGAGCATTTCCCCCACCACAAACGGGAAGGGACTGGGATCTGGGGAACCAGGACTCATTGTGACTGAAATAATCCAGTTTGAAGTCTTTTCCAGCTGGGAAGAAAAAACTTGTTAAGTGCAGTGAAAAAAAAAAAAAAATCACTCCTAGACTTCTCTGACTTGCAAAGCTGCTTATTCACTGCACATTCCCAGGCATTGGTGACAGGGATTGAATTTTCCTCCCGACCAGCTTCCCACATCTTGAAGCTATCAGCAGCTGAGGAAGGGCACGTGGCACTGGAGGCCCCGAGGAAAGGGGAGAAGGAAAAGCTGCTGCAAGGACTCAGAGCATCCTCAGCAGTGCCTAAGATCCAGTGCCTTCCATGCAGCTCCAGCAGCATTGCTTTCCCTCCAGATTTTGAGTGCATTCCCTGTGGATCCAGCATCACTCAGGGAGCAGGACGAGACCAGGGGAAAGGCATTTGTCCCGTGCTTGTCATTTGTGGTCAGCCTTTGCCACATGGGTGCACTTTGTCTGGCTGCATTCCTCACTGGCTTTGTGATTTTTGGGAACAAAGCAATGGAAAGGCCTTGGGACTCTCTGGCTGCAGAGTGGAAACAGCCCCTTGCATTGGGATACTGTCACCCCACCAAGACAGGGCGAGGAAGAGGAGCAACTTCTGCAAAAAAGGATTAATAAAATAAACAACGAGAACACCCAAGCAAGTACAGAGGATTTAAGCAGCTCCCTAAAATCCCCTAATTTGGGTCACTTCTTTACAGCAGGTTGGTTTCTGCTCAGTGCTGGTGCTCCAGCTCCAGAGGGTTTGTTGCACAGCTTGATGTGAGGAAGAGGCTTGTGCACGGAGAGGGAGGAAGAAGCCAGAGAGGAAAAATAGGAGAAGCTCTCAGGTGAGATTTGTGATAGGAAAGGCCTGGAAAAGCAGCTGGAAGGAGACAGTCTGACCACTCCGGCTCTTAGGTTGGTGATGCGCAGCTTCCACCTCACTGCCATCCCCCTGCTCCTTCCCTCAGCACATGGAGTACAGGAGCAGATGATGGATTCCCAACCTCAGAGCCCAAACTCAGCAGTTGCTGAGGGTCTCCACACAAAGTGCTCCTGGTTTTGGCCCCAAAACAGAGACTCACCATCCCCAAACAGCATCCCCTGCTCCCACTGCTCGGGGCTGGGAATCGCTCGGCATTTGGCCCTAGAAATACCTCCTTGGGTGGTGGGAGAGGGTAAAAGGCAAAGGAAGGAGAACTGGAATAGAGAGAGAACCTTTCATGGAAACACAGGCTGCCTGTGTGAGTGCCAGGATCGACCCTGAACCAGCTAAACCAGTTGCTATCCAAGGTTATCCAATCGATCTCCCAGCCATCCCGGCGAGGAGGGGCCATGGTCCTTTGAAATCCAGGTTTTCCAGCTGTGTTGGTATTGTCTGGACACTGTGTCCTCCTCCAGAGCTCAGAGCTGCCTATCCTTTTCCTCACGGGCTCCTCCTGCCTGGGTGAGGGTTATAACCCTCTCCTGATCCCATCAGCAGCTCCACGAGTATCCTAAGCTTTCCCTTGGCAGGATCCCAGTGCTGCAGGTGCTCTCCGAGGCACCCGGAGCATTGTGGTGCTAGGCTGGAGCCTGAATTTGATCCTTTGGGGTTTTTTTGCAGTTTCACTTCAGAGCATCGACCCCGTTTCCTATTTGGCCTATTTGGACACTTTGGAGTCAACAAAGTCCTTGTGAAATCGGATGGTTTAGCAGAAATGGCCCTCAGCAATCGGGCTGGGGGATGTTATTTACTGAGTGTTTTTCCCCCTTTGCTATTTCTGTGTTTTTATTTTCATTTTGCTAAATCCCTCTTTTATTTCTGCTTCCTCTTTGGGCGTGTTTTTATTTCGATTTGCAGGAGCTCCTGCTCTTTCAAATGCCAAACTCTTTTGGCAAGACGTCTTTAGCTGAGGGCAGCTGCTCTGTTTGTGTTAAACCCCAGGCACAGGATGCAGCTCAATTTGCAGAAAAAACTGAACATTTTGTGATGCCACTAAAATGCCTTTTTTCTCGCGCTGCTGCTTTGGGCACTGGGACATGTTACGTCTCTCACTGGGCACATCCTGTCCCTCGGCTCAGCTGGCTCTTCCAAGGACAATTTCTCCTGGTCCGCAAATCGTTTTGCAAAAGCAGGAAGCCACCTCCAAAGGTTGGACACTGGCTTTTTCCCATCAAACTTCTCCTTTCTGAGAAAACAGTCACCACTTGAGTCAAGGATTCCCCAAAACACGCACAGGAACCCCAGTTTCAAATATGTTTTCGATTCTTCTGCAGCTTCTCCCTTCTCCTTTGATTACTGTGAAACTTAAATCTTGAAAATAAATCATGCCCATGAGAAACTGCACTTTCAGTTCCTATACAGGTTTTAGAGAGTAGGGTTATTGGAATATTGGGAAGAAATCCTTCCCTGTGAGGGCGGGGATGCCCTGGCACAGGTTGCCCAGAGAAGCTGTGGCTGCCCCATCCCTGGAAGTGTCCAAGGCAAGGTTGGATGAGGCACAAGTCCTATGAGGAGCAGCTGAGGGAGCTGTGGGGGGCTCAATCTGGAGAAAAAGAGGCTCAGGGGGGACCTTCTCACTCTCTGCAACTCCCTGACAAGAGAGGGGAGCCGGGGTGGGGTTGGACTCTGCTCCCAGGGAACAAGCTGCAGGATGAGAGGAAACAGCCTCAAGTTGTGCCAGGGGAGGGTCAGGTTGGATATTGGAAAAAAATCTTTTAATAGATAGGGTTTTAAAGCCCTGGCACTGACTGACCAGGGAAGTGGTGCGGTCACCATCCCTGGAACTGCTCAGAAAAAGTGCGGATATGGCACCTGGGGACATGGTTTAGTGGGGAACACGGTAGTGCTGGTTGACAGCTGGACTTAATGATCTTAAAGGTCTTCTCCAACCTTAACGATTCCATGATTCTGTGATCCATACCCAGCAACACCTCCTTGTTTAGGTGAGCAATGCTAGAGGAGACAGGGAAATAAAAGAGGTAAATAAATCCATGTGCAGGGTAGGAATGGTTGAAGGCACTGCAGGACAGCCCTGCTGGCTGCCGACACACCTGTGTGGGACAGATCCTGGGGCTGGGTTTGGAGCTGGTGTAAGTCAGCAAAGCCCAGACTTACCTGGAGTTACACTAATCCACGTCACGAGCATCAGGAATGCTGGGAAGAGGGTCGTACAACCCTCTTTCCCAGTGGGTGGCTGCAGAAGTCCTATGAAGGAGTTTCTTAAGCACCATATCGCAGAATCCCAGCAGGTTTGGGTTGGAAGGGACCTTAAAGATGATCCCGTTCCACCCCCTGCCTTGGGCAGGGACACCTTCCACTACACCAGGTTGTTCCAAGGCCTGTCCAACCAGGCCTTGAACATTTCCAGGGATGAGGCAGCCACAGCTTCTCTGGGCTAATGCCCCTATCTCAAACACGGATAGCTCGATATAGTCATGGAGCTAAACAAGGATTGTTGGGAATAACAGACAAGGATTGTTGGGAATAACAAGCTGCAAGAAAGAACAAGATGTGACTGGAGAAGGAGGTCGGGTAGGACTTTTCCAGTCCACGGAGACACAACAAAAGATACCATCAGCACAAAAGTGGGCTGGAACCCGGGCTGCTGAATTCCTTCTCTCTCTGTCTCTTTCTTTCTCCCCCTCTTTCATTCATCTCTTCCTTTCTCTCTTCCCTTTCCTTATCCTTTATCCAAACCCCACTGCCATGTGCTTATACAGTAGCCCAGGGACTCACACACCGATTTCCATGCCACAGTGTGTAATTTATTAATAAAACCTCGCGATTTTTTTGCGGATGCTCTGACTTTCGCCTTTTCCTTCGGACGAAGGAAACTTAGGACGGGCCATTCAGGAATCCTGGGCGCTCCCTTCCCTCCGAGGGTGGGATGCCTCGTGGTGCCGGAGCCTCACCACCCTCACAGGGAAGAATTCCTCCCGTGTATCTCCAATCTAAACGTACTCTCCATCGGTTTAAAGCCAGCCGAGGACAATCCTCGGGCTGTCTGCCGGCTACGCTCAGGAGAGAAGGCGCTGAGCGCTGGTTTCTGAGGAGTGAGGGCGCTCCACGCGGGCAGTGCCCGTGGGAGGCGCAGGGGGAGCAGCCACCAGCCACTCCGCTGCCCAGCGCCCCCGTGCCAAAGCTCAGCGTGATAACGCGCGCTAAGAGGCCACTCG
>VZRE01012172.1:33943-66783 GCA_013396775.1 Cephalopterus ornatus
ATGCCAGCTACCCCTGCCCTGTGGCAGTGGGAAGCCATTCCCCCTTGTCCTCTGCCTCGATCCCTTGTCCCAGGTCCCTCTCCTGCTCTCCTGGAGCCCCTTTAGGCACTGGAAGGGGCTCTAAGGTCTCCCTGGAGCCTTCTCTTCTCCAGGTGAACACCCTCTCTGATGCAAACCGAGCCTAAGATTGGATCTATCTGCACCCCAACTGCTCTCTGAGAAGGAGTTTAGGAAAGAAGGGGATTCATTCTGAATATCGTGACTCAATACAGGGTTTCTCTTATCTGTTCCTCCCTTTTACATCCCTGGCTTCCAACCTGGCCTTGGACACTCCCAGGGATGGAGCATCCACAGCCTCTCTGGGCAGCCCATGCCAGTGCCTCGTAACTGGCCAGACTGATCCCACTGGTGGGTCTTGTAGCTTCTCCTTACCAAGCCTCCGTTTTCCAGGAAAGCTGGCAGCTGAGGAAGGGCGTCAGTGACGTGGGGGAGGAGGTGGACTACGACGAGGAGCTGTACGTGGCCAGCAACGTGGTCATCTGGAGCAAGGGCAGCAAAAGCCAAGCGTCCGCCGTGTACAAGGCCTTCACCGTCGACAGCCCCGTCCTGCAGGTGTGGAAACCTGGGAAGAGGGAGGCTAAGTGAATCCCCGTGGTGCTTTGGCTGGGGTTATTTTGGGAAACACGGGAAGGTGACCTTGTGTGGGAGTGTCGGGTCGTTTGGAATTAATTGGTCTGCATTGGGTTTCAGGCCTTGTGGTGTGACTTCACTGTCCCCCAGGAAAAATCCGACAAAGCTGATGGTGAGTGTCCTGGGCAAATGCTTGGAGCTCAGCTCCCGTGGCTTGGAATCATGGAATTGCTTGGGTTGGAAAAGCCCCCTGAGGTCACCCAATCCAACCGTTCCCCAGCACTGCCAAGCCCACCACTAACCCATGTCCCCAAGTGCCACATCCACATCCAGGTTTTAAACCCCTCCAGGGATGGGGACTCCACCACTGCCCCGGGCAGCAGTGCCAGGGCTGGACAGCCCTTTTGGGGAGGGATTTTCCCAATATCCAACCTGAACCTCCCCTGGCACAGCTTGAGGCCGTTTCCTCTCACCTGTCCCTTGTTCCCTGGGAGCAGAGCCTGACTCCCACCTGATTCCACTCTCCTATCAGCGAGTTGGAGAGAGTGAGAAGGTCCTCTCTGAGCCTCCCTTTGTCCAGGCTGAGCCCCCCCAGCTCCCTCAAGGATTCTTTGTCCCCCAGACCCTTCCTCAGCTCCACTGTCCTTCTCCAAGAGCTCATTAACCAAGCCTTGCTATGTAAGAAGTTTACTTTTTGTGTATAAGGGGTGTCTGAAAAAGAGTAACTATGTAATTGTTTCTTCCTTTCTTTCCCCTCCCAGTTTCGGGTAGTGAGGAAACAGTAGAGAAATGTATCTGCATTTTGCAGAATTCCTGTATAAACGTGCACAGCATGGAGGGAAAGGATTACATTGCAGCTTTGCCTTTCCAGGTAAGTTCTGTACTACTTTTTGTCCACAAGTGCTCCATTTTGGTTCACAAATGGCTCTGATTTATGTTCTCCTGCTCTCAAGGAAAAGCCTAAACATCTTCTTTTGCTGTAAAATCCTCAAACATAACCAATACAGAAAATACTTGATTTTTTTTTCTTCACCATAAATTTATTTATCGTTATTTTACAGGTTGCAAATGTCTGGCCAACAAAATATGGTTTGTTATTTGAACGCAGCAGTTCTTCCCATGAGGTGCCTCCAAGCCCACCCAGGTATGGGACGAGGGGTCTGGGTTGTTTCCTGGTACACTGTTGGATAATCTAATAAGGAGTGGAACTGTGAAAGGAGCTGTGTGTTTGTCACGGGAAGAGGTGGAATCAGGTGAAAAAGGAGGAAGCTGTGGCTGTTCCATCCCTGGAAGTGTTCAAGGCTGGACGGGGCTTGGAGCAACGTGGGGTAGTGGAAGGTGTCCCTGCCCGTGGGAGGGGGTGGGACTGGATGATCTTTAAGGTCCCTTCCTGCCCAAAATCACTCTGGGATTCTGTTGATGTGATTCCTCCAGGTGTTTTATCCCATCCCAGTGATCCTGAGTGAGAACACCCAAAATTGATTGTTAAGAATTACTTGGGAGTGGTAGTCCTGGGAGTAGGATCTGGGAGGCACAATGTGGGTGTCACCAGCCTGATTTCAGTAAGGTTTGTCCTGGGAATTGATTCCAGGCTGTGATGGATGGGGAGATTCTCTGAGGGATTGTCATAGAGACATTTTCTCTCAGCTGCAGGATCCCAGTCCCTGTGGAAGCCTTCTGTGGATCCCAAAGGAAGCAGTTGGCCAGTGTGGGTTTTATGTGTCCATCCCAGGCACTTGGGGTTCTGTAGTGCCCAGAAGAGTAGGGATTAGAAATAGAGGCCCTGAAAACATTGAGTCTACTCAGTTAATCCAGCAAGCTTCTGGGAATGGAATAGATGTCCCAGCTGTGAGATTCCAGGCTCTGATCTGTTTGGTTTCTCCCTAGGGAGCCTTTGCCCACAATGTTCAGCATGCTGCACCCCTTGGATGAGATCAGTCCTCTCGTCTGGAAGTCTGGAGGTATGTTTGCACCTTCAGGGATGTCATTGGAGTCCCTCAGGGTGGGATCAAATCTGAGTGTGTGCCTTGAGGATTTTCTGTGTTAAAAAATGTGGAAATAATCACCTGTAAGTGATAAGTTTGAGCTGCTTCATGGGCAGGGAAACTGTTAGGAACAAAACCCGGGTCGTGGAGGGAAGAGGGTATGGAAAATGCTCGTAATACTGTTAGAGAAACAGTCCTTTTGCCCTGACTGGAGCTGACTCCTGTTTTCCAGGTGTGTTTGGCTCTTCCAGAGTGCAGTACGTGGCTGACCACACCCTGAGGATCGTGTTCCTCAGCTCTGACCCTTCCATTGTGATGACCTACGACACTGTGCAGAGCTTACACACGGTCTGGGCTCTCCGGAGAGTAAAGCCCGAGGTATCAATTCCACGTGGACTAAGTATCACTATAAAAAACCCTGTGTGTTTCCATGTCCTTATGGCTCTGGGTGTTAGAAACAGCTGTGACTTGTGATTTGTTTAATTTATAAGAATAAGGTGTTTGTTGGGGGTGGTTGTTTTATTTTTTAAGTAGTTTCTTGTGTGGATTTGCCTGGAGCACAGCCAGGGAAGTCACATGATGGTGGTGGTCATGGATCATACAGTGCTTAATGTGATCTTCCATACATTGTACCAGAAGGTTTGGGCTCCAAACTGTTGTGTTCTGTAAGAAAAGTGGGAAATAACTTAGTGGGAAGTAACTTAGTGCCGTGAAAACTTATTCCTGTGAGGCTGTTGAGGTTGCCCAGAGAAGCTGTGGCTGCCCCATCACTGGAAGTGTCCAAGGCCAGGTTGGATGGGACTTGAAGCAACCTGGGATAGTGGAAAGTGTTCCTGCCCATGGCAGGGGTTCTACTGAATGGGCTTTAAGGTCCCTTCCGACCCAAACCACTCTGGAATTCCCTAAAAACCATGGGAGCAGTTTCTGAGGGAGTGGGAGAGCGTGGTTGGTAGGAATAGTTCCGTAGGCTGAGCACCTTCCTAGGCAGAAATTAACAGCTAACTGATGGAATTGTGTCCCAGGAGCAGAGCATGGTGCTGAAGTTCCCGGAGCAGGTGGGCACGCCCCAGCACATGGCCACGAACAGCTCCCTGACCGCCCACCTCCGAAGCTTCTCCAAAGGAGACTCCCCCGGGGGCTCCCCTTTCCAGAACTACTCGTCCATCCACAGCCAGAGCAGATCCGGGTCCTCTCCCAGCCTGCAGTCCCGCTCCCCAACCATCTCCAACATGGCTGCCTTGAGGTGGGCACCGCACAGCACATCCCAAAGGATGGGAGCAGGGGAATTGCGTGGGCATCCGGTTTTGCCGTTTGTCTTTCTCTACCCTTGGAAGTCCGTCCTTCTAAGGTGCAGGTGCCTCTTGTGTTGCAGCACCTGAAGGCCCTCTTGGAATTCTCTTGCTGTGCCATGATCCCGATATCACAACAGGATAGCACAGCAGGATAATCCTGTGCAGGAGCCAGGGAGGCTGTTCTGTCAGGACACAGCCAATCTGTCGTGGATTCAGGGAATGTCTGCAGGTCCCAGGAGTGGGTTTGGGTCACTTTTCTAAAGAAAGCCACGATTAGAGGGAAGAGGTTGGAGAAGTTTTTCATGGAACGGACCATGCAATCGAAAATGTTGGGTTTCTTCCTGAAATCTCATCTATTGGATTCTGACAGGGATGACTGGAAATTAATTGGAGAAATATTTTCATATGCTGGGATGTGTATTGTTAAAGGAGTCTAACACTAAACTAGTTACTGGTTTAGGTTGGGGATATGTTGCTTTTCAGAGTCAGGGTATAAGCTCCCTGGGATTCTGTCCCTGATATTAAAAATCCTCTTTCCTTCTGTGTCCTGTGTCTTCCCTCGCAGCCGCTCCCATTCCCCAGCCCTGGGAGTCCATTCCTTCTCGGGAGTGCAGAGGTTCAACTTCTCCGGCAGTGCCCAGTCCCCGAAGAGGCACAGCCTTACCCATTCCCCAAACAACACTTCCAACGACTCCTTCCTGGTGCCAGAGACAGAGCCCATTGTTCCCGAGCTGTGCATCGATCACCTGTGGACAGAAGCAGTCACAAACATGAGGTCAGGAGCTTGTGTTGGGATGGGAGGAATTCCCGTGGCGGGAAATGGGAAATAAAGTGAAATCACAGCTTGTTTTAGTGTGTTTTCTGCAGATGGAGCCTCCTTAGGGTAGATTCGTGGATTGTACTTCCTGATTTTTTTGGGAAATGATGCTCCCTAAGTGTCTGGCTCCCTTCCAAAGAGAACTGGGCACTTGGAGCAGTTTTGCCTGGTTATTCTAGGCCCTCTGAATGGTTTCCTGAGGTCTCTAAAGCCGAGTAGGTTCTAACCTGGTCTTTGCATCTCTTTGGCAGAGAGAAGAATTCCCAAGCATCCAAAGTGTTTATTTCCACTGACCTTTGTGGGCAGAAGTTCTTGTGCTTTTTAGTGGAATCCCAGCTCCAGCTGCGGTGAGCATTCCAACCTTGGGGACAGGGGGAGCACTCTGGGAATTACCAGCTGGAAGTACAGCAAGGGTTTTAATTGGACTAGGAAAGTAAAAAGAAGTTGACTTATTTTGGGCAAAGCAAGGGAAAAAAAGGAACCAGATATTCCAGAAAAAATTAACTGCACTGTTTAAATTCTGTGGTTTCTTTCTGTAACAGCACCCAGGGCAATCTTTTTGTGTTTCCTGTTGTTTTCCCTAATGCTTAGGTGTGTAAAATTCCAAGAGAGCAACGATAAGTCGCAGCTGATCTTTGGGTCTGTTACCAACATTCCAGCAAAGGATGCGGCTCCGGTGCAGGTACGTCCCTCCCTGGGGACTACCACCCTTGGAATGTCCTGCTGTGACACTTGTCACCCAACTGGTGTGTCCCTAATTAAATATAAGACGCTGAATGTGCTGCTTGATTGTTCCAGGGCATCGACACACTCCTGGTCCTGGAAGGCAGTGGAAATCTGGTGCTTTATTCTGGAGTGGTTCGGGTGAGCCACCGTTTTCCAATCCCTAATTTATGTGCAGCGCTGGAAAGGGAGTTCTGTAAAATCAGTGGCACCTTGTGGCATAATTAAATCATCTTTTGGGCTTATTTTCAGCAAAAAAAATTAACTGTTTCTTCTCCTTTTTCCCCCCAAAAAGGTGGGGAAGGTGTTTATTCCCGGGCTTCCTGCTCCCTCCCTGACAATGTCCAACCAAATGCCTCGGCCAAGCACTCCCTTGGACAGTGTCAGTACTCCATTCAAACCTTTGAATAAGCACCTGGGGCCCCTGGAAGAGGTAAGGAGTAAGGAAATATTCCTTGGAAAGGATTTAGTTGTAGCAGCTTCAAATGATTTGCTTGATCTTTTAACTTCCAAGGAATCTTTTGGAGCTGAATCTTTTCTTCTCGTTCTGTAAATCCCCTGAATAAACCGTGTTTAAAGAAGGTCTTAAGTGCTGTTTATTTATTTATGATTTCCATAAACCCAATCATTTTTACCACTTTTTAGGGCGTGCTTTTGTCACCAGTTCCAGAACTAAGGGATTCTTCCAAACTTCATGACTCGCCCTACATTGAGGACTGTACTTTCCAGCAGCTTGGGACTTTCATTCAAGCCCTCAGAGATCCAGTCCACAACAGAGTAACTCTAGTAGGTGTTTTCTGGTCATTTGAGGCCCCACTTTGTTAGCAGAGATTATTTCAAGATCATTTCAAGCTCTATTCCAAGTGTTTCACTGGAACTGGCACCTGAGGTTGCAGATCTTTAGTGCAGCAAACAGAATCAGTTTGTGTGTTAAGATATTCCCAAATCCTGGCTGAGTTGGTAGAAAAGGACTCTGCCTTTTACTTGGTGCATTTCCCAATTTAACTCTTCCCTTGTTGATTTTTTTTTTTCCAGGAGCTCAGCAATAACACCATGGTGCGGATCACTATCCCTGAAATTGCCACTTCGGAATTAGGTAAGACTCTGAAGCTTTAGGTTGCTTTGCTCTCTGTTATCCCGAGGAAGAGCTGAGATGCCAGCTCACACATTACTGGCTTCAGCCATCAGCAAAAAAGGAACATTTTCCCCTGGTTTTGTTTCAAATTAGGGGGTCTGTGCTCAGCAAAGGAACAGCTGTTGGAGGCTGTGTGGCTTTTACTGTGAGTTTCTAGAGAGTTAAAAGTAGGTCCAGTAAGAGGGATGGATACCTGACAGAACAAATTCCAGGAAAACACAACTGCTTTGTTGTTCCCCTCTTTTCCCCCAGTGAAGAGGTGCCTGCAGGGGCTCAAAGCCATCCTGCCCAAGGAGACGGCCGTGCAGGTGCTGGTCAAGTGGTACAACGCCTACAACGCCCCAGGAGGACCCAGCTACCACTCCGAGTGGAACTTGTTTGTCACGTGTCTCATGAACATGATGGGGTACAACACGGAGAGGCTGTCCTGGACACGGCATGTGAGCAAGTTCTTCTGGTTTGCATTGAACCTACTCAGAGCTCTTCAGGGTTCCAGGTGGCTCGAGAGAGGTGCTGGAGGCAGAGATGTGTCGTGCCTTGTCTTCTTAAATCACAAAGTGCCGTGGAATTAATTCTGAAATTTCTGATTTCAGGTCTCTTTTACTCTGTAAATTTATAAGGTGCTTGTCTGACCATGGCAGTTGGTTGTAAAAATAAGCGATGAAGGTTTGACTCCAGCTCACGCCCAGCACCGATGCATTAAAGATTTGGTTCATCTAATCCATATTAAATTTACTCTCATTTTAAACACAGATCACAGCTCAGATTGTTGTTTCCTAAAGAGGATTTTGAATTCCATTGTTTATGGGTTTTTTTCCAGCAAAGTCTATGTCATGTTGTGCTTGGTTTGAATTCAGATTTTATGATCAGTGATTCACTTACGAAACCTTGGGAATTTCACTGCTGAGCTGCTTTCACTCTTTTTATCTCTTGCAGCTTGATTTTGAAGGATCACTTTCACCAGTCATTGCTCCAAAGAAGGCAAGGCCCTCAGAAACGGGGTCAGATGAGGTAAGAAATGGTTCTCTCTTACAAATAAGAGGCAGGAGGGGTTTGGTGTTGGCTTTTTTTTAAAGGCATCGCACTCTGCATATGGAATTTCATCTGAGGTCACATTGAGTTCATCCAACAGTCACACTGGGATCAATCTTTTGGGAAAAAACTCCTCTGTAACAGCGCTTTGGCATTACTTTGCTGGAATCTCTGCCTCTCTTCCCTGTTTCTTCACTCTAGGACTGGGAATATCTCTTGAGCTCTGACTACCACAGGAATTTCGAGTCTCATCCCGTCGCCAAAGCTTTGCGACTGGACCCTCTGGAAGTTTCCCCTTCCAAGGATGACTTTCCCCAGAGCCTTAGTTTGGACTCCTCCACCCTCCTTTTCAGCCACATTCCTGCCATTTTCTTTGTTCTCCACCTCATCTACGAGGAGCTGAAGCTGAACAGTCTGATGGGAGAAGGGCTCCGCTCCCTTGTGGTTCTCCTGGTCCAGCTGGCCAGGTATGTGCACCTGGAAAATCACAGGGTTGTGCACCATGCTCTGGGTGTTTATTATTTACATTTGCACAAATTAGAACAGACTTCCCAGGTACTGAAGAAGATGAATGTTTAAAACCTTTATTTTTCCTATGGCTCCAGATCCTTCCCCAGTAGCACCTACTCCCACAGGATTCCCATCCAGGAAGGTGGAGTGGTTTTTTTCCCCCCCGCTCCCTGGGACTCACCTCTCTGTCATTCCAGGGATTTAAAACTGGAAGCTTACATAGATTATTACTACAGAGATTACCCAGCCCTGGTGAAAACTTCCAGACAGACCTGCATCATTGATCAAGGTGAGTTTAGGAGGATATTCAGTGATATTGGGATATTCCCTTTGGTTTTGATGGTCCTCTGAGTATTCTGGACTGAAATTAGCACAGGATAGCCATGAGTTGGTGCCTTCGGTGTTTTGTGGGAGCCTCCACAGAACAAAGAATGCTGGTTTCATCTTGGCAGAGTCCCAGCTCAGGCTAGCTGAGAAACCTTTAGCTGTGGAAAAAGCCTGGTAGTGAGAAGCGCCTCTCTTGTGGAAAGTATTGCTGGGCTGGCAGGCTCTCAGTTTCGAGTTCAGAAGAACCAAATCAGAGCTAAACCCACAAAACTTAACATTAAAATCAGGTCACGCATTGTCTGTGTGTCTGCTTGGTGTCCTGCCAGCTGGTTTTTACGGGTTGTGTAAGAAAAACTTACCAAAAAAATCTCCTGGAACTGCTCAGGCTTTTCTACTCATGTCTGTGGACAAGGAAGGCAAAGAGGTTGTAGCTCAGTTTAGTGTTGTTAACTTCCAAGACTGTTCCCTGTGGCAAGAGGGAGAAATCTGTAAAGTTTTGAGAGAAATGCTGGATTTTTGTTGCTCAAGGAAGTTCTGTAGGGCTTTCTTTGGGAATAAGGGGGAATTATTGTGCCTTTGCCCTGAACTTGCTGTTCCTATGGTTAAGTCCAAACAGGTTTCATGCTCCATCCCTCCTTTTTCTCTGCTGAACCTCCAAGTATCTTCCAGTGGCTGAGTTCCTGCCTGAAGGGAGAAGGAGTTCAGCCTTATCCCTATTTACCTGGGATCTGTGAACGGAGCAAACTGGTGGTACTGGTACGTACTGGGGCACGATGTGCTCTGTTCTGTCAGCACAGCAGCTCTGAGGGCAGGGTTTGCTCCAGCTGGGAGTGAAATATCCCTCAGGGAAGCTGAAATAACACTGGATGTGGAGCAGCTGGGACATACTGGAGAGGCGTGGGTCAGTAACTCTGTACCAAGGCTTCTTCTCCTTGCGTGAAATCCCCCTGCAATATAGGGATAATAATAATGGGAGAATAACCCATATTTTAGCAAAGGGAGAGTCTCCTCTCCTGTTAAATTCCATTGACTGGAGACCGTGGATGGTTTTTCCAGGTGGGAGGAGGTGTTTGAGGGGAAGGAGAGCTGCTGAGGGCAGAGTAGCCCACGCTTCACTGCTTAGGTGTTTCTTTGTGGTTTGTGCAAAGTAAAGATGGAACTCCAAGTGAACCTTCCAACTGGGAGCAAAGGTGTCGATCCTGAGGAGGAAAACAAGGAGAAGAGACTCTTATTTTCTCTCTCCTCTGCCTGACTTGCCTGTGCAGAGCTCAGAGTTGAAAGGTCTTCATAAAAAACCACAAAATCTTTGTCTGAGTTGTGATTTTTTTTTTTTTTTTTTTCCCCAGCTTCTCTTGTCTGGGAGCATTAAAAAGTAAATGGGGGACTGATCCCTTGGATTTTGCTGGATGGAAAGCTGGAGTGGGAACAGCTTTTCACTTGGAGCCTCCACAATATCCGAGATGTGGAGGAAACCAAGTGGAAAACAGTGTCTATAATAAACAGTGTGTGTGTTCTGCAAGAGAAATTAAATGTGAGCAAGACGAGAAGGATGAGTGGGAACACGTTTTATCTCTTCACCTTTGGAGCAATTGTTGGGGGAAATTCAGAATGTCTTTTTTCCCAAACTTTAAATGTAAAGCCTCAAAGTTTCTTGCTTGTTTCAATTGTTTCAGTCTCCTTTTACTAACAGTAAACCTGCCCCACTGTTGAGGTTGTATTACAGTTATTTCCTGCCTGTTTTGCTGAGAAGCAAAGCAATACCAGCCCCTAAAATGACTTTTTTTTGGTGTCTCTTCCCTGTCCAGAGTGTGGCTCTCTATATCCTTGGGGATGAGAGCGCCGTGGCGAACGAAGCCTCCCGTTATTTGTACAAGATCACATCAGGTGAGGATGGTTTGATGCCATCCTGGGATTGTGATGTGCTTGGAAAACGTGGAATTAATGCAGCCTTGTCTTTCCTAGGCCAACGGAAGCAGCAGATAGAGCAGGATGGCAATTGGTACGAGGGGCTTTAGTGGTGTTCTGTTGAGCTCTTGACTTTCTGCTGACTCCTGGACGAGCTTTATCGGCTTCTCCTTAACTCTCCTCTGTTTTCCAGGTGCAGTTTCAAGCACAGCTCCTCCGTTTCCAGCCTGGCTGAAAAATTAGTTCTTTGGATGACGAACGTCGGTAAGAGCAGCATGAAAACAGCCCTAAATAAGGGCATAACATGAAATACACTCTCTCCGGCTCTGATAACACAGTCTGCTTGGGTTCTTTTCCATGTTAATGTTAAGGTTTCACGTTAAGAGACCTGGAATCTCTTCCCTTTGGAGTGGCCCTTCCCATCAGGGATGCCATCTATCACTGCCGGGAGCAGCCGGCCTCGGACTGGCCAGAAGCTGTTTGTCTCCTCATTGGGCGCCAGGATTTGTCCAAACAGGCCTGTGAAGGGAACCTGCAGAAGGGAAAATCCGTGAGTGGGGGCACAAATGGGTTTCACAATCCTGGGCCTTGGGGAGAGCAGCCGGTTCAGGAATTTCGGGGCACGGAAATCAATTTAAAACACATTTTAGATTTAATTTAGGCAAAAAAAAAATGGCTCCAAGCAGATTTTTGCCTAAATGTTTTGCCAAGACAATTTTTTTCCCCCGGAAAATTTTTTCCTCTGGAAATTTTTGCCTCCAGAGCTGTTTGGTTCCTCCTGCTCTCACCCTTTGGCGCTTTGTCCAGAGGCTCTGCCATCAAACCGTGGCAGAGGGAGAAGGAAGTGGGTATTTGTCAGTCTGGCTCCTTGGCTGGCATCTCCCTCTCCTCTGGAAGAGCTGGACTGGGAAATACACCTGCCACATTTCAAGCTTTAGTTACTTGTATCCTGAGGTAAAATGATAAAAAAAGTGTGTGGTGTTTTCCTCTTCGGCCTTTTCTCCTCTGGGTGGGAACCATCAGAATCACAGGGAATTTCATCTCATTTAAATGTCCTTTATTGGAAACCAGAAATCTTGTTGGAAGCTGGCATAAAACCACTTCAGGGCAGCAGGTTGTCCATAGCCTTTCCCAAAGTCAGGGAGAGGGATTTGTAATCTCAAGGACATCTTGGGCGAGATCCTTTTTGCTGCCTTAGCTTTGAAAGGATATTAAAATTATTCCAGTTTTTATAACAGAGGCTTCACTAATAATTTCATATTAAAAACCTCATTGATTTAGCAGAAAAGTAATTTAACTGCATGTCCAAACTCCCACGTTAAAAGCCCTTTTTGTTTTCTGCTGGTGAAGTTCTGCCCAACCGAAACACTCGCGAATCATAAAAATGATGATAAATTTGATTTTATCGCTTACTTTATAACAATGCCTCGAATAGATGTTGCCTTAAAAGGATAAAGTGCTCTTCAAACCCCAAATTGTTTGTCATTTCTCAGGAGGGCAGGGTGGAGTTTCCTGTTTCAGAACGGACGCTGGGTGGTGCAGTTATGAATTGAGATTTACTGCGTATTTATCAGAAGAAATTGGGTTTCATTCATCAGCTCCACATTTATTCGCCTTCCTGGGGCCATGTGTTCCCAAAGAGCCACGGGCAGCCGTTCTTTCTGGTCTTCTGCATCACTTGGGTGATGGGAAGAAACAGGAGAGCAGAGTTTTAAGAGAGGATTTCTTAAATCGTGCATGGAAAGAGGGTTTGCCAACAACTCTGGGGCTTTTCTGGTCACGTAGCTCTGGTGTGGAAGTTGTGAAGCCCAGGTTGGCTGACAGCAACAAACATTTGGAATTTTCTGCTGTGCAGGCCGTTTGTTTTAATAGGTAACCTGCTTTTCCAAGGTTGTTGCAGAGACAATCCAGATGAAAGCTCTGATTCATGAAAACATTGATGATTAGAGAAATAATGCAGGTTTCTGGGCAGCATATGCAGAACAGAAGAGCTGACTGGACTAATCCCAAACTGGGCTGATTGTGGAGGGGAAAATTCTTTCCAGTTGCTCTGAAACAAGAAAGTTTGGAAAGGACAGGAACTATGTCCCACGTCACCTCCTCAAGCTCAGCCTGGTGGTCCTCGATGGCCTTGAGGTGTCTCCTTCTCTTCTCCTGATAGTTCTTTATCCCATTTCGATGGGCAAAAGTACTTGATTTCCCTGTTCAGAAATCCTCCTGGCCTTTGAATTCCTGCGAGGAGCACATGATTGTGGGAGTATTTAAGGTGTCTCCAAATTAATTAGACCTGATCAATATATTAGAGCCTGAACTGAGCATTAAGTTAAGCCTGAGTGCAGGACACATAGAAAAGGGTTGGGTTCCATAATCCAAGTGTTGTTGATGATGCACAAGTCAGTCCCTTGTGTTTACAGACCCTTCTCGTGGTTGTGCTGGGTGAGTTCAGCCTGTGGTGCTGACATTTCCGACTCTGCCATCGTGTCCTTTCCTTCCCCTTTCCCTCGCAGTCCGTGGGCTCGGTGCTGTCCTCGGATATTCCCTCTGCGGCCGAGTCGGAGGAGGACGAGGATGGCATGAATGACATGAACGAGGAGGTGATGTCCCTGATCTGGAGTGAGGATCTGAGGGTGCAGGAAGTGAGGAGGCTCCTCCAGAGCGCCCGGCCCGTGCGGGTCAACGTGGTGCAGATGCCAGAAGCGAGTGACCATGAGTACATAGAAGAGAAGGAAAACAGGTAAAGGATTGTGGAATCGTGGAGTGCCTGGGGTTGGGAGGGACCTTAAAGCTCATCTCATTCCATCCCTCTCCCGCTAGACCAGATTGTTCCAAGCCCTGTCCAACCTGGCCTTGGAACTCTCTCTGTTTCCAGCTATTTCTCTATTAATTTTGCTCTGAAAAGGTTGTCTGGGTGTTTTCGGTGGCTCAGAGTTAAGTGGATCTAAACACGGCAATATGCTTCAGTCTAAACTGGGCATTAAATTAGGACTCATAGAAAAGGGTTGGATTTCATAATCCAAGCCGTTGGAGCTCCATCGACATCAAAGCTCTGCTGCGTTTGAGTTGGAGGGCCCTTGGGATTGGAGCAGCAGATGGGAAAGACAGTCTGAAACCTAAACAGTTGGGATCAGTTGGGGGTTGAAAGCAGTTTGTAGCACTTTTTTTCCACCTAAAAAATGTGAAATATAAGCAGGACCTACTCTGTGCAGAACAAAACATCGTCCATCCCCTGCCTGAAGCTGGAGAACACTTTGTTCGGGGCTGGTCTTGGCTCAGGGGACTTCATTAATTCTGCACAAAACACGCTCACTTGTCCCACTGCTCTGTCTTTTGAAACCTCCTGTGCCCAGTGGCCTTGTGATTGTCCCCATCCTGCTTCTTTATTCACTAATTTTGGGGATGTTAAAAGTATCTTCTTTAAAAAAACAGAGAAAAAAGGCGAATTTCAGGACACCATTAACATGTAAAACCCTCTACAGGAGTAGGAATGTGTCAAATTATTGTGTGACCTACCAAGCTGAGTAATCTGACAAGTCTAGAAAGTGTTTCCAGAGTAAATCATAGAGAACTGTGGTCAGAGTTCTTGGAAGCACCTTATGAACTCTGTACATGGGTTTTACATCAGTCATAGCAAGATCCCACCAGCTCTGCTTGGCTTTCTCCTGTCACCTCACCTCTGATATGGCTGGGAGTTGTCCGTGGCACAGGTTGATTTAAGAAGCTTTAGGGAAAATTAGTGGCAAGTTTCAACGAGGTGTCAGTAAAATGTGTCTATGAGATTAATCTGGTAGAGACCAAAGGGTGGGGGCAAAAGAAAGAGGGAAGACCCAGGGGAAAAAGTGGTTCTGTCCCGTGCCTGTTGTCTGGAGGTCCATTTTAGGCCGTGTATTTGGAAAGGTTTTCCATCCTGAGCGCTTGGCTTTGGTTTCATGTCCCCACCAGGTTGTTACAGCTGTGCCAGCGAACCATGGCACTCCCAGTGGGACGAGGAATGTTCACCTTGTTCTCCTACCATCCCGTTCCCACGGAGCAGTTGCCCATCCCGAAGCTGAATCTCACCGGTATGTGGGGCAGTGATTCCTTCCCAGTCAGTCCAGTGTTTCACAGATGGGTGAAGTTGCTTTCGGTCATTATCCCATTTCCTTCTGAACGTACTGTAACTTTTGTAGCATCTTCTGTTGCTTTTCTGCAGAGAGTTTCGTGGCTTAGGTGTGATTTTCGTGATTTAGCAGCTCTTGGGGTTTGGATCTGCCATGTATTAGTTTCTTCTGCAGTGGTAAAGGCCAGTGTTGTTATCAAACACCGAGACCTCACAGCAGGTGCATTCTGAAAAGCAGAGGGAAGTGGAAAAATCAGTGTTGGAGTCATAAAGGACAGAGATCCTGGGAGGTTGCTGGTTGATCTGTGCTGTCCTGACGATCCTGAAGGCACCGGAGGCTGGCTCGGATCAGAGCTGACCCCTCCCTTGGCTGGTTTGGATGTACCTGATGGCTGTTAATTCCTGTGTCCTTGGCAGGCCGTGCCCCTCCAAGGAACACCACCGTGGATCTGAACAGTGGGAATATTGATGTGCCTCCCAACATGGCTTGCTGGGCCAGCTTCCACAATGGGGTGGCCGCCGGCCTGAAGATCGCTCCCGCTTCCCAGATAGACTCTGCCTGGATCGTCTACAACAAGCCCAAAATTGCAGAGCTGGCCAATGAATACGCAGGATTCCTCATGGCTCTGGGCCTCAACGGGCACCTCACCAAACTGGCCACGCTCAACATCCACGACTACTTAACAAAGGTGAGGCCTTCTGGAGAAACCCCTGTGGGACTTGGGTCCTTCCAGCAGAACAAGAAGGAAAAGTCCACAGGTTTCTCTGACCCATGAAGCTGGAAGTTTCTTGCTGTGGGAGAATAGCAGAGTTGCTTCATATTAATGGTTGTGGTGCAGGGCTGAGGATGGTTTGGGCTGGAAGGACCCTTCCTCAACATGAGGAAGAACTTCTTTCCATGGAGGGAGCAGAGAACTGGGACAGCTGTCCAGGGAGGGTGTGGAGTCTCTCTCTGGAGAGATTCCAAACCTACCTGGACTCATTCTGGTGTCACCTGCTCCAGGTGGCCCTGGACTGGGTGATCTCCAGAGGTCCCTTCCAACCCTAGATATTCTGGGATTCCCTGAAATGGAGAAACTACATTTCTGCTCACAGATTTCCAGGAGTTCCATCACTAAACCCTTCCACACCGTGCACAGCCCTTTGGGATGCGTGAATGGAACCCTGGGACAGATGTTTTCCTATTTCTAAAGATGTTTGCTCCCTCTTTTCCCTTCCCCAGGGCCATGAGATGACCAGCATTGGGCTGTTGCTCGGTGTCTCCGCCGCCAAACTGGGCACCATGGACATGGCCATCACCCGCCTCCTGAGCATCCACATCCCCGCCCTGCTGCCCCCCACCTCCACCGAGCTGGACGTGCCCCACAACGTGCAGGTGGCCGCCGTGGTCGGGATAGGCCTGGTGTACCAAGGCACGGCTCACCGGCACACCGCCGAGGTGCTGCTGGCAGAGATAGGTGGGTGCTGCCGCCGGGAAACCGGGCTGAGCGCTGGGAGAGGCACTGGGGGGCTGAGCGTCTGAACATTTGTACCTCCCACCTCTCATTTTCCAAAAACGGGGGGAGCAGAAGCTCCTGCGAGCTGCTTGTGCGGCATAAAACACTCCTTGGATTTCGGAGGGCAAACGTCGGGGCTGGACCTGCTTTTTCTGCCTGGGAATTTTGGTGTCCTGAATTCTCCTGCTTGGAATTTTAAGGCTTTTTAACCAGTGATCTGATTCCGAACAGCAGATTTGAGATCTCAGTTGTGTCCTCCTTCTGTGCACATTCTGATTTTTATTTGTAACAGCCTTTATCCATATGTTTATATGGCACTTTACTGAGAGACTCTGTGATTTATTAAATAGGGAATGAGATAAATTTTCAGGGTGGAATTGTTATGTTTTTGGTAATTAGGGATGTGCAGCCTCTTTTAGCAACAGCATTTGGATAAGTTCAGGGATCTTAAAGCATTGGCATTCTCACCATGTCTCTGAAGTCCAGCCACAATATTTAGGAGGGAGGTGCCATTTGGGGATGGATGGATGGATGAAGTGCCAGTTCCTTGGAATTCCACTGAGGACTTTCCTGAGAAGATATTTTTTCCCTCCTTTCATTAGGAACAAAGCTCTTAATTAAACAGTGTATGCTGGAATTTTAAAAGATGGATTTTGCTGGTTTGTTTTCTCTAGGGCGTCCCCCCGGGCCAGAAATGGAATATTGCACCGACAGGGAGTCCTATTCCCTGGCATCTGGGCTGGCCCTGGGCATGGTGTGCCTCGGGGTAAGTCAGCTGCAATTAACAGAACACTCATTATCCTTTGGGGTGGGATTATAGGAGCTGCTTTACCCTTGACTCCCAGCTGCCTTGGGCCAAAAGCCAGGGGGTTTTTCTCCTTAGGAAGGCACTTCCATGTTTTTCCTTCTCCTCTCCACTCCTCTAGCATGGCAGTAACCTGATAGGGATGTCAGACCTCAACGTTCCCGAGCAGCTCTACCAGTACATGGTTGGGGGCCACAGGCGATTCCAGGCGGGAATGCACAGAGAGAAGCACAAGTCTCCCAGTTACCAAATCAAGGTACGTGCTGCCGATTCTGTTGGGAGCCTGAGAGGTGTCTCCATGCCCCGGGTGACTTTGGGGGCATGCACACCTGAGTGGGGTCATTCCTGTCCCACCTGGAGATGTTCCCTGTGTTTCCACAGGAAGGCGACACCATCAACGTGGACGTGACGTGTCCCGGTGCCACCCTTGCACTTGCCATGATCTACCTAAAGACCAACAACAGGTACGGACCTTGGAATTGCTGCAGGAGCCTGGCACAGCAGTTTAAACTGTGTGTAGGCTCTGCTGTTTGGGAATTGCTGGGATGTGACCTGGAGTCCCTGTTCCTTTGCCGTGCTCTGCAGATCCATCGCTGACTGGCTCAAAGCTCCGGACACCATGTACCTGTTGGACTTTGTAAAGCCAGAATTCCTTTTGTTGAGGGTAAGATTTGCTTTGGTTTCGTTTCTCAGTCCATTTAACTGATGGTTTTTAATTCCAGCACACATTCCCATCCCCCAGAATCCCTTGGATCACTGGTCTCCCTGTTGCTCTCCAGCCCAACTCACCCCTTCCAACAAGTTCTCCTTGTACTAAGGCAAATGCTTGTCATCCAGCACAGAATTCATGGAGAAATATTTGAAAGACACATTTTATGTGCAACATTAAATGAAATTTTTGGGTGCATTCTTATAGCTTTTCCTGATGTTACAGATAAATGGAGTTAAAAGTACATATAAATGGAGTTAAAAGTACATAAGGAATTTTGATCTTGCCCTTGCAAGAATTTCTTCTGGTGTTTCTTTTTTTTCTGGAAGCAGAATTTGCACATCTTAAAATAAAAGCTGTTGATTCTCATTTCTGATGTAAAGGATAAAAAAAAGTTATGTGGAAAATAGGCAGCTGGATTGTCTGTTTTTTGGGATGGAATAAGGACATGAAAAAATACCATTGTTGTTTGTGTGGCGGGATTTTTCCCTCCCTATGTTTTGGCTTTCTCCCTTTTTTTCAGACCTTGGCTCGATGCCTGATTTTGTGGGATGACATCCTGCCGAATTCCAAGTGGGTCAACAGCAATGTGCCTCAAGTAGGTGTTTATTTATGTTTGCTGTCTTTGCTTCCCAGTTTCCCACCTCCCCAGGATTGTTCTGGGTGGGAACAGTTCCGTGCCCCCATGAGGTGCACAAGGAAATGTGCATTAACAGAGGTTCCATTGGATCCCTGGAGTGTTTTGGGAGCACTGGGGCTGGAAAGAAGGGGATTGAGGAGGGATGTGACTGTTCAGGACAGAAAGTGATGTCAGGGAAAGGAAGGGATTAAACTTTTCCCCACATTGCCCAAGGAAGAAGCCAAGTGCAAAATTGTTGCATTAGGAGTAACTTCTCAACAGTGAGATCAGTGATATTCCAAGATATTGAATGGAATGTTTAAGACCAAATGAGATCAATACCTCTGAGAAATACAGGGTGCTGACCTGGGAGAAAAAAAACCCAACAGCTTTTTACATGCCTGTGCCACAGACTTGTTTTGTGTCACTTTGATGGCCAGAATTTCAATTAAAAATCAGTTTTCCCTGGATGAATTTTTTTCCCTTATGCTTTTTATAGATCATAAGGGAGAACATTATCTCTCTTCATGCCACAGAGCTGCCTTCCTCTGAAGACCTGAGTTTGGAAACACTGGCGTGAGTAGCATCCAAAAAACTCTTCCTCAAAAAAAAACCTCATAGGGAATTTTCCTGCCCTGTAAAGGAGAGTGCTGTTCTATGGGATATCCTTCTGTAAAGGATGAGTCTTCCCTTTCAATTTTCCTCTTCTTTTTTTAATGGTGGAGGAGTCTGTGGCGCGTATTCCGACGAGGAGGAGAGGGGTATGGAGTCATTTCCTGTTTATGTTATTCCTTAGGCAAGCCCACGTCTACATTATCGCCGGAGCCTGTTTATCCCTGGGATTTCGCTTTGCTGGCTCGGAGAACCTGGCAGCATTTCAGTGCTTGGTAAGGGGGGGGGTTTATATTTTCCCCTTCCATCTCCAGAGACCTTTTACTTCTCCTTAGGATCTACATTTAGGGTCTGTATTTAGGGTGCATTTCTTTGCTTTCCAGTACAAATACGCCACAGATTTCCTGAAGTGTTTGTCGGCTCCGACAGCGTCCATAGTAAGTCCTTCTTAGTTTTCCTCTCACTTTATGTGACACACTTTGATAACCCTCAGCAAAACCTGGATGGAAGCAAACCCAGCCCTTTTACCCATTAATTACAGGATGGGAATTACAGGCTGGGAGTCATTTTGAAGGGCTTCGCTGCTTCTCCCTTTTGCTGTGGGTTGTAGTTTCCAAGCTCTGGGGTAGAAAGCAGCGGATCAGCCTGACCACAGAAGTAATAAAACCTGTGTTCTGCTCCCAGACAGGTCACTATAACCTGGAGACGTGCCTGAGTGTCCTGCTCCTGGCTCTGGCCATGGTCATGGCTGGCTCTGGGAACCTCCAGGTCCTTCAGCTTTGCCGTTTCATGCACAAGAAGACAGGGGGAGAGATGAACTACGGCTTCCACCTGGCTCATCACATGGCTCTGGGGCTCCTCTTCCTGGGAGGAGGAAGGTGATTTGCCGTTTCCAAAGGCAGGGCTCATCCCTTCTTCCAGTTTCCTTCATTTTCCTTCTGTTTTCTGACATACTGATGCATGAACACACCTTCAGTTGCAAAGGCAAGGCTTGTTGCCTTGTAGGTGCTGAAATGCCACGGGAATGTTTCTGACTCATAAGCTCCTTTCCTCATCCCTGGGACACCAAAATATTTTGAACCCCTGTGTTTTTTAGCAGGAAACTAAAAGAAAATGTTGTTTTTTCCCTGCAGATACTCACTGAGCACTTCAAACTCTTCAATTGCTGCTCTCCTTTGTGCCCTGTACCCTCACTTCCCTGTCCACAGCACGGACAACCGGTAAGGCTTTGCTGGGCATCCCGTTTCCTTAGAGATCCTATTTCCTTGAGCTAAGCCATCCTTTTACAAAAGACAAATTGTGAGGTTTCACCTAAGTGGTCTGTAAATACATTTTTGGAGGTTTTCCACCAAAAGGAAGTGCAGAACGGAAGAAATGAGTGACAGTGGTGGTGATCTTTGATCAGTGAGGAAACCAACAGGTTTCCTGAGGCTGTGCTGTGCTCCTGTGACTTGTTTCCTCAGCTGGAAAGATTTTCATACAAGATCTGTCCATTTATGACCCTTAATCACTTTTGGTTCCAATGCATTAAGTGCCGGTCTGTCAGGTAACCCACACACATTGAAAAACATAAACCAGGCCCACATATTTCTCTTTAGTTTCCCCACCAGCTGGATTTGGTCGTGGAGCCAGGCATGGTTTGGCATTTGGGGATCATTCCCTGCCAGTGCTGAGCTCCTGATTCCCACCCCCAGGTACCACCTGCAGGCCCTGCGTCACCTGTACGTGCTGGCGGCAGAGCCCAGGCTCCTCACTCCCGTGGACGTGGACTCCAACACTCCTTGTTATGCCCTCATAGAGGTGACCTACAAGGTAACGTGGCTGGGAGGCCTTGGAGAAGGTGTGGGAGATGCCTGGACACTGGGATTTACCCCAGTTTTCATCGGTGTGGCCTCCAGTCTAGGGTTTGTTTCAAGCGAGCCGAATTCCCTGCAAACAACTGAAGGGTTGTGCTCAACCCACTCCCAACCTCACATGTGCTTGGATGGCACCTGGAGGGCAGGAAAAAAGTCACCACAGTGTCTTCAAACAGTCAGGGGTGTCATGACTGACCCAGGTTCTCTTCCCTTCAAAGAAGGACTTCCAAAGGCACAGAGGAGGATGGAACCACCAGGTTCTCCTCCCTCCAAAGGATTTCCAAAGGCACGGAGGTGGCTGGAACCAGCTGCTCGGGAAAGGACTAAAGAAAGGGTTCCTGGGATTTTTGGGTGGTTCTGGCACAGAGTTCTCTACGTTCACAGCATACTTTACTTCCCAGACTTGCCCATTTCAGCCTTGCCCACCACTAGGTGTTGATCCATCCATGGGAAAAGTGGCTTTATTCATGTTTCCTGTGCCGAGTTCTGAGTCCTGTATTTTACTCAGGGCTCGGGAACAGAAACCCCCCCCAAACTGCTGCCAGGGGAGTTGTTCCCCATAAGATGCCCTTTTTCTTCCCCTTTCCTAACCTGGGAATCCTGTGGCATTTTGAAGGGCACCCAGTGGTACGCGGAGGCCACCGAGGAGCTGATGGCACCCACGCTTCTTCCAGAGCTTCACTTACTGAAACAGGTAAAGGAACTCTCCCTTTTAATGGGAAACCACCCGTTTTTGTGTCACAAAGAGTGCAGGAGCAGAGATTTATGGATTTTTGATTCCCTGCCCAACCTTAGCCTGCCTCTGGGCAACGGCGTCCTGTTGCAATAACTCCAGAGTTAAATTATGCCACGTGCTTCTCTTTGGTCTTGACCAAGATCTTCCAAGATCTGATGGAACGGGGAGTTCCCTGTGCCAAAAATTCCACTGCAGGAGACACAAAGCTCCTCCTTCTGAATTCTCTGGCTGAGCAGCAGAAAAAGGTCCCAGAAGAAAACCTGTCAAAACCCCTTAATTTACTGCTCCTAGTTCTATTTAATAAAAAAAACTCCTTCTGTTGACAGATCAGAGTGAAGGGACCACGGTACTGGGAATTATTAATAGATTTAAGCAAGGGAACCAATCACCTCCAGTAAGTATTTTTAATGCTTCACCAAATAACGAGCTTGTAGTAATTTTTACTGAATGTTTGGGGTTTTTTTTAACCCCTCCTACGGATTAGAAAGAAGCCTGGCTTTGCTCAGTTCACTGCTGTGCATTTGGCAGCACTTTTTTTTGGCGGGGGTTGGGGGGGTGGTGGGAAGAAAGAAACTGCGTAGTTGGTTTCACCTATTGATGTGAATAATTCATGCAAAAAAACAGGGCAGGGGAAAACCTGATAGTAAAAACCACAGAAATTGGCAGTGGGATGGAGCAGCACCAGAAAGCAGCTTCAACTCATGGTTTTGGTTTGGTTTTGAGTGGCTGTGATGTCACGTTTCCCAGACTGTTGGGGCTGTTACTGCTCTGTGAAATGCTATTTTGCTCGCGGTACAAAGCGCTTGCCGTGTTTTTAACACACTCAGAACGTGTTGGGCAGCTGTGGGAACCAGAGATTTTACCGGAATACAGGATTTGGGGTGAAATCAGCCTCAGCTTTGCACTTAGAGTGAGTGGTAAAAGAAACCGGCTGCGTCTTTGCTCAGCAGCAGGGTTCTTTTAGTTTGTTTGAAAGCCATTAATGAATAACTGAATCAGTGAGGTTGGAAAAGTCCTCCAAGATCACTGAGTCCAACCACCTTGTCAACTGGAAAGATTAAATTAGGCACAGCGTGGACACAGTCCATTAGTGCAGCATCCATAGGCTCGTGGTTTTAAGGATACCAGCCAGGGATGAGCTGGTTCATCCTGATCAGGAGGCAAATTCTGAGTCGCCTCCTGCTCCAGGGCTTTGTTTCCCTGGGCTGAGCCTTCACCACTTGTTTGCTGCAGCAGGAACCAGGAGGAACTTGCTGCTTTTGGGGTTTACCTGCTCCCTGGGTCTCCAGGAGCTTTGAATCCATCAGCTCTTGTGTCACAACATGTCCTCAGGCCTTTAAGATGGCAGGGACCTGCCTGGCACCAGGAGAGAATTTTCCCTGTCTTCCTAGATGGGGATTGCTGGATTTTATTATGCCAGGCAGTTTCCATACACATAATTTAGTTACTTTAAGGATGCCCAATGCAGCTGATGCTCTAAATGGGGTGAACTTTGGACCTCTGCACACTCCTGTTTGTAGGATTGGGCAGGAATAGCGGTGGTTTGGTGGGGTTTGGGATTTTTACATGGAGAAAGGACCATTTGGGGCTGGGAGCTCATCTGAGAAGAATCATAGAATGATAGAGTTGTTTGGGTTAGAAGGGACCTTAAAGCCCATCTCATCCCACTGTTCCATAGGCAGGGACACCTTCCACTATCCCAGGTTGCTCCAAGCCCTGTCCAACCTGTCCCTGAACACTTCCAGGGATGGGACAGCCACAGCTTCTCTGGGCAGGGTTTAAATAGTCAGGACAAAGCCTGAAAAGGAACGTTATTGCCTGGGAGCTGTGGGAGCTACGTTTCCTCTCCAGGCTGCCTCTCTGTGCCCGTGTATCCATGTAAACAAGCCCTGTTGTGCTGTTCCAGGTCGATCCTTTCCAAGGGTGGCATCCTGTACGTGAAGCTCAGAGCTGGGCAGCTCTCCTACAAGGAGGATCCCATGGGATGGCGCAGCCTCCTGGCACAGACCGTCACTCACCGCAACTCTGAAGCACGGGCCTTCAAGGTACTGCTCCTGGAATGGTCTTCTGCCAGGGGTACTTCTGTCCGTGATGTGCTTGGTCATGGAATCGTTTAGGCTGGAAAAGACCTCCAAGATCATGGGTCCAACCTTTAGGTCACGGATCCAACCTTTAGGTCATGGAGTCCAACCCTTAAGTCATGGATTCCAACCTTTGATGTGGGTTACAATCTTCTCACTCGTGTTTTAGAAGGTTTGGTTATCAATTGCTGCTGCCTTTGTGCACCAAACCCAAAAAGTTCATTTTAAGAGTGTGTTTTAATCTCTTCTTCTTCCAGCCAGAAGCGATCTCTGCTTTCACTTCCGACCCCGCTCTCTTTTCGTTTGCTGATTATTTTTGCAAACCAACTGTGGAGATGGGCCAGGTAGGGTGTGTTGGTGGGGACCAACACTTCTGGGGTAGATAAAAGGTGGGGAAAACCTGCATTAAACTCTGGAGCAGAGTCCAGCCCTTCAAGCAGCAGTAACAGGGAATATTCTACAGGATGTTTTGTAATACGAAGGTGTAAAGGGGTGGTGACCCTCTAACTTTTGTTGGCTTGGTATTGGGGTTTTTGTCCCATCCCTTGAGAAATGTGTTTAACAGATCCAAAGAGCCCTGCTCAGTGTCCTGAGGCATTTAGGGGAAGTCAGGAAGGGGTTTGGGTGCTTTGCTTGGAATTTCTTTGCCCAAAGTGACTTAAGGGAGGGAATAAAACACAGCCTAACGATCCCAAGGATGAAATCAAACTGTGTGGCATCGTTAGTATCCCAAATTCCTGTGATGTCAGCACATGAGGTAACTTTAGCAGAAGCAAGCGCGAGCAGGAACCTGAGTAAATCATGTCTAACACGTGTCCTTGATCAGAAACAGGAAATCCTGGATCTTTTCTCCTCCATCCTTTACGAGTGCGTTACCCAGGAGAACCCAGAGATGCTGCCCACGTACATCGCCATAGACCAGGTGCAGTCAACTCGTACTTCTGTTTTCAGGAACACTTTGGGCATTTTTCTGGGGGGCAAAGAGTGTTCACTACACCATCTGAGGGTCCCTTTCCTTCATGTTTGTGGCATCAGTTGTTCCTCCTCCAGCTCCCCCCTCACACTGTGTCTCCCCTCTCGCAGGCCGTGAGGAGGTTGGAAAGGAGGGAGATGTCAGAGACGTTCGAGCTGTGGCAGATCAAGCTGGTGCTGGAGTTCTTCAGCTCCCGGAGCCACCAGGAGAGGATGAGCAGGAACCCAAACCGAGGGCTCTTCATGAACTCGGAGTTCCTGCCCGTGATGAAGTGCACTATAGACAATACCTTGGATCAGTGGCTGCAAGGTAGAGAGCAGAGATCTTTCATCCAGCTCTCCACGGAATTCCTGACTGGTTTGGGTTGGAAGGGACCTTAAAGACCATCTCATTCCACCCCCTGCTGTGAGCAGGGACACCTCCCACTAGACCAGGTTGCTCACCTGCTTCTTGTCTCGCTGATCCAGGTTGGCAAGGGAAAGGCAGGCACTTGGATAAACCACCTTGTTTTCAGTTTGGTGTGGACCATTCCCTGAGGAATTGTGTTTGCCTGTAGCGCGGAGAGGTTTAGCTCATGTTTTGCAGAGCAAATGCCTTCCTAATCCTGCACTGGGAGAATTTTCAAGGAGGGGTGGCCACAGCAGGGAACAGGGTGTAGGGTGGCCATGGCAGAAGGAAGGAGGTTGGAAAACAAGACCCCAGCCCACCTCCTGTGGGGAGGTGGAGATTTTTCCCTAGAAATCCTGTTTCCTCCCTGAAATGCTTCCTGAGTTTCCCTGGTGTGCCTTGTGTCTCGCAGCTGGAGGGGATGTGTCCCTGCATTCCTACCTGAGCGGGCAGCCCCCGGAGGAATCCCAGCTGAGCATGCTGGCCTGCTTCCTGATCTACCACTCTGTGCCCACACCAGCCCAGCTGGCAGCTGGAGGCTTGGAAGGTGAGTCTGGAGCTGAGATCCAGGGAAATCCTGGCCCCTTTCACTGTGCAGCTCTTCCTCCATCAGCCCAGCCTGGGATACACCAGCGCTCTGCTCTCCTGAGGAAACTGAGCTGGACTACAACTTTGGGAGCTCTGTGCCCTGCTTAGGGCTGTGACAGGAATGTCACCACCTCCATGGGGAGAGGGATCTGGGGCTGGAGGCTTCCCGGGAAGTGCCCATCCCAGGAATCCTGTGCTGGCCACGGCCCTGAGCGTACAGATTCCTGTGTCTGGGCTTGGATGATTCCCATCAGGTGCCTGCTACACACCTCTCTTCTGGGTATTCTCTTTGTGTCCTTCTTCCTGATGGAATTTGGGATTTCTTACAGTTTTGATGTAAAAACTGACCTTTCAGCCAGCATTGCAACCATGGGATCGCTGGGAAAACACCTCTGGATCTCCCCCGGGCTCTGCTCCCTCTATCACAGCTCCTTCTGAGGCAAATCTGACCCAGTTTTTACCTCATTTTCTTCGTCTCAAATGTTTTTTAGGGAGCAGGAGCTTCTCGGAGCTGCTGTTGAAGTTCAGGCGGCTGCACATCCCGGTGCGGGCGCTGCTCCGGCTCGCGCCACTGCTCCTCGGGAACCCCCAGGCCATGGTGCTGTAGGACCACCAGGACCACCCAAAATCTACTTTATTTTGTACCTTCTCAACCACCAAACTCACCCCCAGCTGTGGTGACAGACAGGAGTTATTTATAAACTGTTACCACAAGTGGAAAAAAAAGAATTATAGAAGTGAGGTCATAATAAATTTACTTTTGTAACGAAGGATTGTTTACAAATAGGTCTTTTTTGTGGGGAATTCTGAGGGGACCTGGGCTGGGAGCTGTGACTTGTCCTTGGTTTTGTAACCCCTTTGCTTGTGATGTATCTTAATCCACTTCCACGAGGTCCTGAAGGGTGGAGGCAGCTTGGGAGATGCCAAACTTGCTTTCCCTGGAGCGCTGAACTCGAAGCAGGGCTGGTTGCATGTTGATTCTGGTGCTTAATATGTCATCAAACCAGGTGGAATTCCTCCAAAAAAGCAGCCAGAGGTTGAGTGATTCTTCAGCCAGAACCAAGGGGTTGGATCCTGCTTATTCTGGTTTCGAATTGAATCATATTCTGTGCTGATCTCTCCATGTTTTATCTCAAACCCTCGAGGAGGGGAGCCCCAAAGGGATTTTGCAGATGGACAGAGGAAGACAACCAGGAGTCATTAAAAAGAGAACGAAAGTAGAAGAATTATACAATCCACATTATTGTTACTAAGAATGTGTTTAATGTGTCTTAACTGAGGTTTTCCAGTTGCTTGAGGCGTCCTGAAGGAAGCAGAGCCTGTGACATATTCCAATCCTCATCCCATTTTTTTTATTCTGAAGTTCCTTTAATTTAATACAATTAACTTAATGGTATTAATTTAACACACCTACTCCACAGCTACCTTCTGTGTGTGAATTTAGTGAACACATGAACAGAGGGAAAACCACAGGAACTGTGAGTTCTCACACTGTCGTCCTGGATGCTCCTTCCCCTGGGAAGTGGATGCAGCTTGTGGAAGTTGTTTTCTTCCTTCTGAATTGGGGAAAGGGGAACCATGAAGTGCTCACTCCCCAGAGGGAATAAAACTGGGCTTGCACGGAATCCCAGACTGTGGGTGGGGTTGGAAGGGACTTTAAAGGTGGCTCTCTTGGTGGATCCATGGGGTTTATCCCACATTCCAAAGCACTTGGGACTGGACGGTGCTGGGTTACCAGGCAGCTGGAAGGTGAAGACGCACTTGACCACAAACAAGATGAAAAAAAGATGAGTGAGATGAAAAAAGGTGAATAAAAGGAAGCAAACCAACTTCAGGAAATCCCTGCAAGGAGCTGGGGGTCAGGATGCTCCCAGCTCCCTCCGGAGTCCGGGAACACGGCATTCCCAGGGGGTTGGGGGTGGGAGGCGAACGCGTGGGCGCCGCGAGAGCCTCTGGTGAAGAGCTTTGGGGCTTCCTGTTTCCTTTTGAAGCTCGAGCAGAATTTGAAAGCAGCGGCTGCCGTGACCTGGACCAATGATCGGGGCAGAGCTCGGCGCAGTTTCGGCGCCCGTTACGAATGCCAGGGCTGCGCTTCCAGAGGCTCCGCTCCCAGCGCCTTCGCATCCCGGCTGCACATGGAGCCCTCCGTGTGCCCCCCATCCCAGGGGGCTTCCTGCTGCTCGGCCCCCCCGGCACGCAGGGTAAGGTGATACTCCCTTTGCCAGACGTTTGCACCGCCGGTCCCTTTGGCTGCTGCCAGAAATTGCAAAAAACAGCCATGGAACTGTTTGCAATTCCTCACGCCCCGTGTGCTGCTGGGTCCTGCTCGGGACAGGGGGAATATTTTGGATATTGTGCTGGCTCCGGGGTGGGTTTGGGGTTTTGTTTGTCCCGCAGCACCCCCGGAGCAGGAGCTGCCCCCAGGGCTGCTGGGGGGGGCTCTGGATGCACTGGGATCTGGGAAGGATTGAGGGATGCCCTGGGAGCCGCAGGGAGGGAGCAGCTCTGCGCAGGCACGGCGATGGGGGGAGATGGGATGTGGAGGTTCCTCCTCCCACCCCGGGGTCCTGCACCCGGATAACCGGATTCCCCATCCCTGGAAGTGTTCCTGGCCAGGTTGGATGGGGCTTGGAGCAATCTGGGATAGTGGAAGGTGTCCCCGCCCGTGGCAGGGGTGGAACGGGATGAGCTTTAAAATCCCTTCCACCCAAACTATTCCGGGATTCCATGATAAATCCCGGCGGGAGCGGCACAGGCAGGGACGGAGCCCGGGCTCCGCTGTTGTCACGCCTCGTACCCAGAGTGCTTAGTCACCTTTGGGGGGGATTTTCTGCTGCACCCACGAGCTGTTTCCGTGCTCTCCCCTGGGCTTCGGGCTGGGAAAGGCAGCCGCGAGTTCTCCTCCTGCCGCTCCACGCACGATCCACCAGGTTTTCCCCTGGGAAGCGGATACATCCCTCTAATACCTCCCAACCCGCGTTTGCTTTGGGGCTGCTCGTGTTTCCCCCCGGCCGTCCTGAAGCCCTGTGGGTCCCTGAGGGGTTGAACAGCCCCGGGCCGCCTCCTTTTCCTGCCCTGGCTCTACTTTCGGCCGCGGGGATGTCCCGCGGCAGCGCATTCCCAGCCCTTTCCCTTCCTCCTCGTTATTTTTATCCTTTAATCTCAGCTGCTCGGCACCTTGAGCGTCCCGCCTCGGCTGTGGGGGAGAGCGCGGCTTCTCCAGCCCATCCCATGGATCACGATGGGATCTCCGCTGCCCGGCGCATCCCCCGCTATTTTCCAGTTGATCCCCGCTCCTTGGAACGCGGCTTCTGTTCCAACCCGGGCCCCACCGTCGCCTTCCCCCCCACGACGAGTTCCTTTTTTTGGCTGGGACGCCCAAATTTTCGGCAACAGTGACCTCTGTCGGCATCGGCACGGGGCCCGATGGCACCGGCCTGGCCCCGCTGTCACCTGGCTGCATCCCACGCATCCACCACCGCCGGCACCCACCGCCTCGCTCCTCGTTCCGCCAGCGGGACTCGGTTTTTGGGAGCCCATCCTACCCTCCCGGCTGCTCCAGAATCCCGGCTCCGGCGTTTCGGGAAGCACCGGTGCCGGAAGGCGGCTGCCGGCTCTGCTCAGAACCGGTGACAAGTTACCGAAAGGTCTCCCGGGGACAACCCTAAAGCCGAGAAGCTGAAAATTCGGGGTTTGAATCGGCGCGGCCAGACCTCCGTGACTCATGTCAACAGAGGCGCTGCCGCCGGTGACTAATCCCGGGAGCACTTTCTGGCGGTGCCCGGGCTCCAGCCACCTTTCAAACGAGTATTTTTTCACAATTCAATAACGACAATAAAATAATCCAGGTGAGAGCAGAGCGAAGAGGGGAAGGAGGTGCTATGAGTGCCGCTGAGTGGGGGCTGACAGGTCGGTTTTGATGTGACCTCAGGTCCTCCATCTGTGCCTGTTGCGCACTCAGAGAAGCTTTCCCTGCTGGAAAACACTTCCAACAGCCCTGGAGCAACCCGATTCCGAGCGCGGATCAGCAGCTCCCGGCCGGCTGCAGGTGGCGGCGAGTTCTGGAGGCTGTGGGGCCGTGGCGGCGGCCGGGGAGTGACTCAGAGGCGCTTTGGGGCTCTGTGGTTTTGCTTTCATGGTTTTGCTGTGACTTAGCAACTTGTTTTTTCGCTCTGCGGGAAGGCAGGTGCCGGCATGCCCGGCAGAGCCGCCGGCCCGCAGCATCCCGGCCATCCCGTGGCATCCCGGCCATCCCGCGGCATCCTGGCCGCCACCGCGGGGGTTTGGGGTGCTGAGCGTGGATTCCTGCAGCTGAGCCCCGCGGGGCATGCGGGCGGTGCGGTGGAACGTGATCCCTTGGGACCTGCATCCCCTGGGGCACCACCAGCAGCTCTGTCCCAGCCGGAAAATCCGGCAGCTGATGCCTGCCCCGGGTCCAGCTGGAACAGCTTCCAACCCTTCAAAGCTTATTAATTTCTTTTTAGAAGGAAAATTGGAAAATTGGGTTTCTGACAGTGACTCCAGCATTCCCCAAACCTCGTGGCCGTGCTCCGGAGAGCTCCAGAGGTTTCTGGCCAGACAGGTTTGGAAGCTGGGCCAGCAAACTGGCTTTTTCCAGGGAAATGCTCATGACTGCCAGGATGTTTTCCAGTTTTGTCACAATATTGGGGGGAAGAGAGGTGGGAAGGGAGCAGACTGAGTGTTTTCCCACCGCAGTGTGACATCCCTCCTCCTCCTCCTCTTTCTCCTTCCCATGAGAAGCTCGTGGGGTGATTTTCTCCTCTGTCCTTCCAGGCAGGACATTTCCCACCAACTTGTGCTCTGCTGGGCTGAGCTCCAGCGGTGTCCCTGGGAAGCACCGGGCAAAGGGGAGCATCCATTCCCTTGATTTTTTGGAGGAATACCCAAGCATTAGGTGCCACTGTAGCCAGTGTTGGGCTCCAACACCTCCTGAGTTCTGCACCTCCTGGCTTCCTTTGGGTACTTGTGATCCTTCAAATCCCAACCAAGGGAGCGGCTACCGGTGTCATGGGTGAAAGCCAAGGAAGAGGGCACAGAGGGGACAGCTTTGGATGGTTTTCCCTGGCTCTCAGCTGAGCCAGAGCATCCATCATCCATCCCACAGCAGCTCCCTCAGGCACATCTGGGATTGTGCCAGTGCTGTGGGTTGTCACCGATGCGGCTGCAGCACGGTCAGGCCAGGAGCTAGAAGGGTTAAAGCCACCAGGTCGAGGGACTGAGGTTGGGATATTCAGCTAGACCCAGTTACAGCCGTGGAGCACCCAGTGCCAAACCCCTCCAGACAGACCTGAGCTGCCGCTCTGGTGCTATAAATCCAAGTTCCCCCGAGTCACCCGCTCCCAGCCCCCCCTTCCCGCTGCGTCAGCCCCTCCCGGGGCTGCTCGTGCAGACTGAGTCATCCCTGAACTCCAGCTGAATCCAGGAGCACGGACCTTACCATAAGCCATGTGTGGGGCACATTGTTTTCCCAAAACACAGCAGAACCCTGCTCCTCCTAAATCACGAAAAGCAGGAATTGAGTGGGAAAAACCTGGAGTGGGGACACAGGCAGGGTGATGACCACCTCCCTGCAGAGGGAGAGAGGGAAAGGGTCCGTTAGCGGGGAGGGAAAGGGCTTGGGGTGGGGTGAATATCTCAAATGCGCTTGCCAGAGCCGTTCCCTGGGGAATGGGGATGGTTTCCATCGCCCATGTGCAGCCAGAGCCTTTCCCACGGGGTTTGCAGGGAGGTCACGGCTTCTTTCAGATGGGGATGGAGGGGAAAACAGGGGGCTTCCCAATGGGTGGGCTGGAATAGCATCCAGATGCCTGAGAGCTTGCAGATGCATCACCTGGGTGAAAGAGAGGAGAGTGGGGGATCCCTCAGCAGAGCCTCCCGCCACCCCCAGTCCCTTCCCAGCCCCCTCTGCCCCTGTCGTCCCCATGGATTTGGCTCCAAGCCCTGGGAAACGAGACCTTTCCCAGCAAAGGCTCTTTCTGATGAGAAAAACTCCCTGATCCTTTCCCGATGGGTGTAACCCAGGGGAAGTGGGAGAGCCCATCAGCCATGGGAAAATCTCCTTCCCTGCATCCCAGTGCGGGGACGGGGCCATATAAACCCCCGGCACGTCCCGGGCTGGAAGCTGCGGCGAGGAGAGGCCAGGTAGGATATGGGATGGGTTTGTTCTGGTCTGAGATCCATGTAGTGATCCCACTGCAGGGGATCCACGGGTTTCTTTGGGATCTGGTGGGAGGGAGGTTTCTCTGGGACACTGGGGGCTCTAAGCTGAGGGAATGCCAGAACCTGGTAAAGCAAGACTGGAATCAATGGAATTTCTACAATTTTCCCTGGCTGACTGATTTTTTATCCACCCTTAGGACACTTGCTGTCCCTTACCCAGTCTGGATCACTCCCACAGCCCAGGGAACGATGCCGGAGCCAAGCTTCCCTCTGTCATCCCAACATTCCTCCCATTACTCCCATTAATATTGAAGTGTTAACAACATTACAGCAGAAGGTGTGCAGTTTGGGACTGAGGTTTTCCCAGGGAAGCTGATCCTAAACCCTTGCTATAAAGTGCCTGTAGAATGGGAAGTGTGGGAAGCAAAGGGATGAATCCCTGTGGTGGAACATCAAGGTGGCACAAAGCCCTGGACGATTCCCACCCTGTGGCACAAAACCCACTAGGACAAACCTGGATCAAAGAGGTTCTGCCCCTGCCTCTGGAATTCCCGGTGCTGCTTCCTCGCTAGGTGATTCCCCTGTTCCTCCACAGGTGATTCCCTGGCCCAGCACTGGAACACAAGAAGCAGAAGAGGGTTTTTTAAGCAGCATAAATTTTAAAAAGCCTATTTTTCCTATTTTTCCCCAGGGAAGCCAACAGGGTGAGTCAGCAGGAGCACGGCTGTCCCGCTGGGATTACGACTGGAAGGGGGGACCTTTTCCCTCCCTGATTGTTTCGGACACCACTTAATGGTGGGAAATAAGTGACATTTGTGCAATCAGTTTTTCCCGTGGAAACATACCCAGGCCTGACGTTTCCTCTCCCATCGCAGGATGTGGGCTCGGGTGAGTGTCTCCGTGGGACGGATGGCACGGCTTCGGGATGGGCAGGTCCCTGCGGGATGGGCGGAACGGCTTTGGGATGAGTTGCTTGGGGTGCAAAGCACCGAGCCAGGGGGACCCATCCCTGGGTGCCAGGGGGAGGCTGCGGGAGCCACCGGCCCCCCAAGTGTCACCGGCACCCCGAGTGTCATCAGTCTGGCTCCCTGGCTGCAAACTGGGGTTTTGGGAGGCTCAGCAGCTGTTCCAGTAAGTGGAACTGGAGCGGCCACGTCACGGGGGGTGTTGGTAATTCGGGGCCTCCTTGATGAGGGAGGAAAGGGAAAACCCCACGGAGCTGCCGTGGGAGGGGCTGGAGCCCGGGGGCTCCCCCAGAATGAGTCAGCGGCGAGTGCTGCGGCTGCCAGCGTTACTGGGGCCGCTCCTGCTGGGGCTGCTGGGGGCGGGTGCTGAGGGGGGAGATG
>VZRE01012172.1:66890-85488 GCA_013396775.1 Cephalopterus ornatus
GGGAGATGGGGCTGGGGCTGCTGGCGGTGCTGGTGGTACCAGGGCTGGCTGTATGGGGGCTACTGGTGCCACTGGTGATGCTGGTGGTGGTCCTGGGGCTGCTGCTGGGGCTGCTGGTGCTAGCTGTGCTGGTGCTGGTTGTGCTGGTGGGACTGGTGGGACTGGTGCTGTTGGTGGTCTTGGTGCTGTTGGTGGTCTTGGTGCTGTTGGTGGGCTTGGTGCTGCTGGTGCTGCTGGTACTGATGTTGCTGGTGGTACTGGTGGTACTGGTGCCACTCCTCAGGGCCGTGCAGGGTCATAGGGTCCCCTCCCCAGCAGCAGCAGCCACTTTGTCCCACCGGGAAGTGCCGGGAGTTCCCGTGCAGGCAAACAAAGTGGATCTGGGAAGTCCATCCCATCATCCAGTCCCAAACCCCTCCGGAGCCCGCCCCCATGGAATTGCGCCTCCAAGGGCACACCCAGTCCGTGTTTTATGGGTCTAGGGCCTTCCAGATATTCGGGATTTATTATCCTTTTGATGAATTTGCCCTTTGGGACCAAATTCTGGCATGAAGGTCCTCACTGGGCTCTTCCACCCACTTTTCCATGGCATTAAAATCAGGGAGGGCAATTAAAATTCGGAAGGGCAATTAAAATCCATCAGGGCAACTAAAATCAGGAAGGGAAATTAATCAAAATCTGGCAGCTCCAAATGCTGTGCTGCTTTTTATATTTAAATAAATACTATATTTAAATAAATACTATATTTAAATAAATATTGTATTTAAATAAATACTTAAATTTTATATAAGAATACATTGTCTATAATTCTATAAGTATTTATATATTTACATACAGATAAATTTGTTTCCACTGAAATAAAACTATTGAACATATATTTACACATGTGAAATGCTTCCACTGAATTCTTCCTCTTATTCCTACTGAATAACATGGTCATGAATAAGTATGTAGAAATATAATTTATGTTCATTAAATATAATGGAATAAGAGAATTTGATGGAATAATGGAATAGAATATGGGGGACAGGATAATAGAATATATTTAATAAAATATAAAATACATATTATTATACAATTACTGTACCATTTTTTATTATATTATATATTAATTATTATATATTAATTTTTATTATTATATATTGATTGGTAAAATATTAAATGATATTATATAATATATCATATATGTATTATAATAAAATCCTTATCAATGGAGGCATAAATTAAGCCAGTTGAGTGGGTTAATTAAAAAAAAAAAGGGTGGGGAAATGAATTATTTTAATAATAAAATGGACAATAAAATAAAGCCACTTTGGGTGTATTCCCAGGATGTCAGGGGTGTGGACACAGCAGGAATAGCGGGATGTGGGATGGATGCTGGGGGGGGTGGTTTGGAGGCCACCGAGCTGCAGTTCCACAGCTGAGAGTTCTGACATTTCAGGAGCAAAGACTTTGGTGTTTACAGACAAATATAGTCATTGCAAATAAATATGGGCGCTTGAAATAGACACAGGCTTTGGAAATAAGTACAGACTTTGGAAATTAAGAGCAAGGATTGGGAATCAGTTGAAGCACTGGGAATAAATGCAAGGATTGGGAATAAATGCAAGGATTGAGAATAAATAAGATTAATTCTTAAAGGCAAATTCCCAGCCCCTGGCAAAGGTCTGTCTGATTTTCCTGGTGGGTTTCTCGGTCTTTAATTTTCCAGCTTAATTCCTAGAGGCAAATCCTGACCCCTGGGAAAATCCCGACTAATTTTCCAGGTGGGTTTCATTTCCAAGCCAAGTGTTCCTTCCCTTTTTTCTGGGATGAAACCCATCCCTCCTCAGGCCAGAGTGATCCCCCCTCAGACACTAGCTGAAAACTTCTGGCAGAGCAAACCCAGATTGATCTCAAATTCCCTTTTCCCCTCGTTTTCCATCCAGCTGCCCACAGGATGCTCAGGGAGCACTGCTGGCCACAGGGCAGCTGCAGCCCTTGGATGCCCAGAAGTGCTGGGAACAGGGATCATAAAATATCCTGAGCTGAAATGGACCCAGAAGGAGCATCAAAATCCATCTTCTGGTCCTGAAATTGTCCAAAATTCCAGTTTTTTCACCCGTGGTGGGTGCAGTGGGAGAAGCCTGGAGATTTGAGGCACTCCCAGCATTTCAGTCCTTCCACACGAGTCAGACCAAATGGGTTTTGTCTCGATTTTAGGTGTGGGCTGAACACTCCTCTCTGCCTGGCAGCAAATATTCCCAGGGTGTGCGATCCCCAAACCCCCAAATTTAGCCAACCTCTCACACTTTTACCCCCTTTTGTCTCTGGTTTAATCGATGACGTGGAGGAGGAGGAGGGGGGGGAGCGTTTGACTCGAACAGCAGCGAGACCAAAATAGCGAAGTGGAAATTCACCTCAGCTCGTGATTTGAAATGAAATAACAGCTTGAAATCAAAGAGCTCATGCCTGGTTGAGGGAATTCCAGCCTGGCTCCATCCTCTGTCTAGGGAGGGGACAGTGTGGGAAAGGAGGCAGGGCCCTGGTGTTTTTTTTGGGGTGCTTTTGGTCATTATTTCTCGGCGCTAAATAGAGGAAGAATAAGTTTCAAGCGAAGCGTGTTTTGTTTTGTCACAGGAAGTGGAGAGAGCTTTGGGAGAGCCCTGAGACGTTGCCTTTAAAGTATAGATTTGAGTGTTTTCCTGGCCAAAACAATAGGATGGATTTGTGCCCGGTGTAAACAGGGGGATCATTTGGAGGGGGGGAGCAGGGGCGTGGGACCCCCATGCTCAGGGATCTAAAGGGGAAGAGGTCTGGGGCTGTGGGGGTCCGGGGGAGGAAAGCAGCCCTTCCTGGGGGAGCAGCCCGCCGTCATTCCCTGTGCCAGGGAGCCCGAAATTGTGGGGGGCGAGGGGCGAGGGCTGAGTGGCCCTGGGGCGCCTCGGCTTTGGGAAACCGTTTGAGCAGTTTTTCGGGCGGGCTTTGGGCTCCGGCGCCTCCGGCAGCGGCAGCCTCAGGAAAAGGAGCCGGGTTTCACAATGGCTCAGTCCTCCCCCAGCCGGGCTGCCCCCGCCGAGCCGCCTCATCCTCGGAAAAACCCCGAATTGGTTATTTCGGAGCCGGGCGTTCGGCGGGGACGCGGCGCCGCGCTTCCCTCTCCGGCCAGCCCGGAGAGCATCGCGGGGCTCCGGCGGCACCGAGCCCAGCCCGGCGGGGCCGCGGCTCCCAGCCTTTCGCCGCAGCCCGGCCACCCCCAAAAAACACCCCCGTGTCACCCCCCGGCTCCGCCAGAGCCGGTGGGGGCCAAAATCGCCTCCACGCTGAGCCCGTCGTGCGCTTGATGACCTTCACTGAACTTTTACAATTAAATTGCAGAATTCCTCCTCGTCCTGCGGTATTAATTTGCTTTTTGGTTTCGTTATTAATATCGAATAGGTGCGAGGTCGGCGGCGTTGGCTTTCGGTGGTAATTCACAGCTTAAGTGATTTAATCCACGTTACACTCACAGAAGCAGGGCTCAGCCGGAGTGGCTGGGATGGATCTGTGCTGCTGGATGGGGAAACACGCTGGGAAATTATTTGGGAAATTATTTGGGATCGGGAAAAATCCGCTGGGACATGTAGGGGTGGGTTTGGCTTCTCCTGCGATGGGGAATTGGAAATAATTCCAGTTAAAGTGAGGATGCCCAGGGGGGGTGGGCTGGGCTGGCTCAGGGTTGTCCATCACTGCCTTGGGACTCGTCCCTGCCTCGGGCATCCAAATTTGGCCAAAGAGAGGTTTGGGGGTTAAATGTGCCCTTTTTCTCGTTGTGCTGTGGCTCTGCTCTGCCTGTCCTCGAGGCTGTACCCTCACTGAAAGGTTGCAAACAGTTTTGGGAACACACTGTCTGCCTGAAACATGACAGAATCGGCCACAAATTGCAGATGAGACTGATAACAAAAGCCAACAACAGAAAATAGGTAGAAAAACAACACGGTAAAGGCTGCGAGACCACTGAAGGGCTTTTTTGTGTGTTTTTTTAACCAGTTCTCTCACGATGGAAGTGAAAACACATGAAAAGAGAAATGTCTTTTGTTCTCCCACTCAAATTAAGATGCCCCAGCACCAAATCAGGCTTGAACCCGGTGGCTGGAGCTGCTGCCCAGCCCAGTCACACTTAAATCAGCATTTCTGCCACCAGTGAAGGTGGTTGGTTGTGTTTTTGGGGGGTTTATTATATTTTTTGAACCTTAAATGTCCTCCCCATGAAGCACACCGGCAACTCAGTTTATTTTCTCAACCCAGCCTATTGTACCTGAACGTCTCTGCTTGAATAAATCAGGCTTGAGCTCAGAAATTAGGATGAGGTTTTTGTTTTCGTTCTACTTATTTCATCTTTGTTTTTATAAATAAATACAAATCACTCAAACTGAAACTCGATGGCTTTGGTGATAATCAAAGAGCAGCCCTGGGGAAATTTTTCTTCATTACCATGTTCTTTCACAGCCCACACTCGGGGTTTCGGGAGGAAAACTGTTTAACCTTTGCAGCAGCACAACCCGACGCTTTTTTGAAGTCCCGTCACTCTCAAACTCAGGGTTCACATCGAGGAGCTGCTTGGCATCACCTGCACTTTAGGGGCCACAAGTATAGAAGGAATCTTCTCATCCCCCAGCCCTTTCTCCTCTCAATTCACCCCTTCGAAATAACATAAAAACCCCCAAGAAAACGTTCAAACCCACCCCCCACACACTGCTTCGTTTTTGTTGTTGTTTTTTCGGTTCTGTGGGGCAGCTTAGTTCTCTACCAGCTTTGTACAACATGTTTTAGTATTTGCAGCTCACTTCCTGTATGAGGTTAGTTTGTTTATCACAAAACCCCTATTTTTAAACCCATTTCTGCCAATAAGTCATTTGAATGTTAATGGCAGGCGCTCGTGACTGTCCCCGGGCTCATGAGGGGACAGAGAGCTGCTGCTCTGGGCTCTGGGAGGGATGGATGCTGGAATCCCACTCATGGTGAGGCCTGAGGGTCACAGAGCCCCCATGGCTCCTCCCTCGACCCTCAGGAGGTTTATTTGTGTGGTTCAGACCCAAAATCAATCGGACTTCTGGAAATCCTGGCTTTTTTAGCCTGGGATCCTGCGCCATGGCCGGGGCTGCAGTGAGGCAGAGAGCCGCCACTCATCGCCCTTTCCCTCCCTCGGGAACGGCCAGCCTGCCACCTTCCAACTTTATTTCCCCTAATTAATAGCCAAGACAACTGTGGGATTGTCAGACAATTGTTTGCTCGGCCCACGATGTCCAGAATTGCACCGAGATGGTTCAATTACCGGCCCACGCGGCCGGGAAGCGCCGGCTCCCTGGGTGTCCTCTCGGGAAAAGGGACAGACGAGCCTGTCAAAAACCCAGCGAGGAGAAATCCATCAAACCGGGCAAGAAAAGGCCCCATATCCCCATGAGGGCTGTGGGAGGTTCCCAAGGCTACACAGGACCGGCCTGTGCCGGCCCGGCGGTGTCACCATCAGGGATAACCCGTTGCCTTCCTTTCCTAGGGATGCAGGTCTTGATTTTTTAAAACTCCACAGAAAAGAGCCAGAATAGACTTGGGATGCTCAGCAAGGGCAGTAGGAAGGTCCTCATGTTCCAACCATCCTTGGGCTTGTCTTACACCATATAAAAGCCCTGTTAGAGCATCTGTAAGGTTCCTTTACTGGTTTTAGGGTCCTCCCGGTATCCAGCTGCTTCCCATCCCTGTCTCCATGTGGGTTTGGCCCCAGGAGAGGTCGCTCATCCAAGACCCTGCCAGACACATGAGAAAACCTGCTGGAAACAGTGAGCTTTGTTGCGATATGAAAATCAAATGCAAAGCTCAGGGGGTATTTTTAGCTGTTTAAGGCTGAACAGGTGTTTGAAAGGTCAGCGGCGAGTCATTGGAAAAAAATAAATATATATCTATATATGTGGATGTTGAGGGCCTGGCAGGGCTGAGGGGTCGCTCCCATGGCACTGGTTGGCCACCATCTCATCCCAGGCTTTGGCTGCTCGGCATTCCCAAGGCCGGCAGGGGCTGAGGGATGTGGGAACATCCCAGTCTGGCACCTTGTGTGTCCTCAAAGTGGCCATGAGAGTGTCCATCTTTCCATGGACACGGGCTGCTGTGGCCTTTCCCACAAATAAAATCTAGGGGTGGAGCAGGGGGTAGGGTTCCTAACCTTTATTCCTTTTCGAGGAATAAAGGAAGTTTGGCATCCTTAAGACAAAGTCGCACGTGGGTTTTAGTAGTTCCCAAAGGAAAACTGAGGGCACAGGAAGGGCCCTCGGGGAGGAGCCAGGCGGTGTGTGCGCGATGGCCCTGGGCCGTGACCACCTTGGACTTGGCCATGGCCAAGGGAGACTGTGGCCAGTCTGGGCCATGGCCACCTTCCACTTGTCCCTGACCACCCTGGGCCATGACAACCTTTGACTTGTCCCTGACCACCCTGGGCCATGACAACCTTCGACTGGGCCATGACCATCTTGGACATGGCCACAGCCAACCTAGACCAGGCCGTGGCCAAGCACGTGCCCAGAGGGGAGATCCCACTGGTGGGGATCTCTCTTTGGTTCCTCTTCCCGAGGTCACCAGGTTTGAGCAGGTCACGAGCTTCTTCCAATATTCACGAGCTCCTTCCAATCAAAAGTCACAGCAGGGTCGTGCCCCAGGTGTGACAACCCACAGGCTCCCAAATTCCATCGGGACCACAGAGCCACAGGACCAGCAGCTGCCACAGCCTTGGCTGGGCAATACAACCCCTTTTTTTTTTTTTTTTTTGGTTAAAAAAGCCCCCAAAATAGCCCCTGAAACCAATAAACTTCCCTTTCAGGAACTTCTGTAATTTGAAACACACTCAAGAACAAAAAAAAAAAAAAATCCAGAATTTTTTTAGGTTGTTTATCAAGTAGGACTTGTGGGGGGGGAAGGTGTTTTTAAATCCCTTTCAGGTGGTGGGTGCCAGGGCACAGAGGAGTAAGAAGCGCTGGAGGGGAAAAAATAGGATGGAAGGTCAAGGCAGCAGGACAGTGGGATAGGAATTTTTAGGAAGATTTTGCTTCAGCTTTAAAATGTTAAAATAAAAAATAACCATGTGAAATAATAAAGGGAAAAGAATGACACAGTGATGTTCTGTAATAAAATCAAAATCCTGGTTATAATAGCATTAAATAATAAAAGTAGTAACAAACCAAAACACAAATAATAAACTAAACTCCCAAACTTTGTCAATACCGATGAAAACCCACTGGGAACAAGGAGTACATGGGAGGTGCAGCAGCTGGGTTTGAGCCCATGGCTGCAGAGCCCCATAAATGTGGGGAAAAGCAAAAAAATTCCAAGGAAACCCCAAAGCACTGCCAGGTGGGGCAGCTTTTGGGCTTGGGAACACTCAAGGCAACACTTTACAAAGGTGCTTTGTTCAACAGCTGCATTTTGGGGTCCTGGGAAGGGAAACAGCAGGTCTGGGGGAGATCTTGGGGAGAATGAGTGAAAAATGGGGAGAGTTGGTGATAAACAGGGAGATAAAGAATATCCCCTTCCCAACCCTTCCCAGGTGCTCCTTAACACCCCCTCCCCCCCAAAAAAAACCACCCTGGCACTCGTGACAAATAGTTGAAAGTTTTTATTCATATAAAACTCATATTAAGAACATAAAAGATTGCATCTGAAAACCAACAAAAACAACCCCCAAAAAAACAAAAGGATCTGCGATTATTTACAGCAGTATTGCACAAGTAAAGTGGCAATTACCCTGTCCAAAATTCATCAGTGCAAAACACAAGGAAGGCAGGGAAATTGCAGTCAAAATGCTACATCCGCTGGGTCCGGCGCCACGACTTAGTGACCTCACGGGATGGCTGCTCCCAGGTGGAGGAAAACCTGGATTGAACTTGCCCAGGGCATGGAGAAGCCAAATTCTCACTGACTTTCACTAATGCTGAAGTCTTTGATGTGCCTAAATCACTCCCGGGAAGCGGGGACTTAGGCACTTGGAGCAAAAGGATTCAATCGTTATCCACCCCACGATGGCTTAGATTTTAAAACGAAAAAAGACGGCAGGGAGGAGAGAGAAAGGGAGAAACCAAATCTTCACAGGAACTTAAATAAGCAGAAAATAAATACACAACGTTTCTACAAGTTACAGCATTAAACAGTAGAGTGCATTAATTACACAGAAAACTAAAAAAAAAAAAAAAAAAAAANNNAAAAAAAAAAAAAAAAAAAAAAAGGCCCTACAGTATTTACCAAGTTCAACTCTAAAAAAGTTTAGGAAAAAAAAACAGGGTTTTTTTAATAATTGTTTTTTTTTAATGTATTTATAGGCTGTACAAAACTTACAGGAGAGAAAGGAGAGGGAGTACATTGCACACAGATATTTGGCTCAGATGATGAAGATATGGTGCCCTATTCTAATAAATATTTGGGTATTTACAGTTGGGAAAAAGAGGAGAAGCACGACCGGGAACAAATCTGGTTTCCCCACATCCAAGGAAAACTCTTCATCACATCCTTCTGGTGCAACACAGAGCACAGGTTATGCTTAAAACAGCCCAGAGATAACATGGCTAAATGGGCATAATCCCTATTTTATAACATCACTCTTCTGGTTTGAGTCTTTTTGGGGAGGGGGGTTTCCCCATAAACCTGCTTTTTGAGGGTTAATTTTCCTATGCCTTTTGGCTGGGAATTCTTCCTGTGGAGAAGTCCCTGGGAGACTTGGCCAATAATTGGAATTTGTTGGTTTTTTTTTTTTTTCCCTTAAAACGAACCTATCTTTTGTCTCCATGGGAGGAGGGGGTAAAGTGCTCGGTGATTCTTTGGTGTATTCCAAGGGACACATTCCAGGATTCCATAAGGCTGGGAGACCCCAAAGCACCACTTCATCTACCAGCAACGATGAAACTCAACTGGGAGAAAAGTCTCACTTGGTTTCCCCCCCCTCTGCTGCCGAATTTTACTTACTTAATTTTATCAACAGCCATGGAATTCCATGTTGGTTCCTGTGGGAAATCATGAGCCAAAGCCAGAGCCAAATCCCATGGGATGAGGAGCAGGATCTACCCTGGCCCAGGTCACCAGTTATTGAACCCCTCGCTCTCCACCAGCGCAAAGGTTTCCCCCACACCCTCTCCAAAAAGTCCCTTCCTAAAACATTCCCTGCTCCTGCAACCGATGCCCACCTTAAAAAAAAGGGAATAAAACTGGCAATCAAGGTTAAAACTCGCCCCGTGACCCTCCAGGAGCCCAGGGGGAGGCCCCGCTCCGACACCACGGCACAGCCAGGGCAGAGAGGTCCCGCTGCAGCCCATCCATCGCTAACACTGATCATCATCCATGGCATTCAGCAGCTGCTCCCTGTGGGCAGAACCGCTCTCGGGGGTTTGGGATTGGGTTTTCCTTCCTTTTTTATCTTTTTTCCTATGGCACTGGTGAAACCGGTGAAACCAGAAATAACCGCGCGGCGCTGGGACATGGGGTGGGACCACCCGCACCTGCCAGAGGGAAGGGGCACCAGGGGGGTCTTTGTGCATAGATACGGGGTGGCCAGAGCAGCCGCTCCCCCAAAAACATCCGAGGTGACCCAGGGACAACGGACACGCACCTGTGTCTTCCACCACGCCCTCGGGGCTGCTCCACGGCCGCGGGGTGTCTGGGCAGAAGGGGACATTCCCTGTGAGGCAGGGGCAGTCCATGGGGACAGACCCCCCTGGCAAGTCCTGCAGCCGATCCATGCCAGGCCCGCTCCTTCCAGCTGCATCCGGGGGCTTCACGGCGCCTGCTCATCCCTCTGTCCAAACACAGGGAGCATCCCAGGAAAACACAGTCCGGCACCTTGGAAACCCTCCTGGTTTGAGAGCAACTCACACCCTGCCGCCATGGCGTCCTGGGAGCTGCTCCTCCTGCCTCCGGGATGTTTTATTGCTGAATTCCTCAGTCCCCCCGCCCCTTCTATATATTATATTTTACACTACAGAAGCGTTTTCACACGTTTTATAGAAAGACTTTCTCTAAAAAAAGGCAACCTGGTGGATCGGGGTTTTGTTTGGTTGGTTGGTTGTGATGGTTTGGACCCTGGAGTTTGACAGCGAAGTCTTGAAATTCAGAGTGTATTAAAAAAATAAGAGATATAAAAACGACCAAAAAAAAAAATAAAAATAAAAATCATCAGTCAGCAGGAAATAGGCGATTTGCATGATGCAAATGAAGGTGGATCTGGGGTAGCATTAGGTATTTACAGGTAAAAGAAGTGCTGATCTAAAGCCCTCTGCCCTTCTTCCAGCCTTTTTGGTGGGCAAATGCCCCGGAGGCAAAGGGAGAGGGGAGGAATCTGAGTCTCTCGCCCATCAGCTGGCTCAGGTTTCCCAGAGGATTCCAGGAACGATGACAACAAATTATTCCATGTTTTCACTGAGACTCTTTTGGGAAAAAAAAAAAAAAAAAAAAAAGATTTTAAAAAAAAGAAGGAATAAAAGTTGAAACACTAAGTAAACACCACTCTGGGATAAAACACTGCACCGGAGCCCGGCAGGTCGGCGTGGGATGAACACCCTCGTCCTGCCACGTGTTCTGGGGGAGAAGCAGGGTGGGAGCCCCACATCTGTTCATCTGTCCGTCCTTCCCGGGCTTTCCCAGCGAGGAAACAAGTCCTGGAGCCTCGGGGTGCGCCGGGCGCTCACTGCAGCCTCCAGATGAGGCGGATGATGTAACGCAGCAGGCGCAGGATGACGACCTGGGGGTTTGCCACCTGGTGATCCAAGAAACCCTGAAACAGAGACGGGGGGGGGAAAAAAGAACGAAAAAAAAAGAAAAGAAAAACCAAACAAACCAGTGAGTTTGAGTTCCAGCATGAAGGCCCAGCATTACAAACACCTAGAAGACATTCCAGAGGTGCAAAATCAAGTGTTCAGCAAAAAAGGAGGATAAACCCAGTGACTTGTCATGTTTTAACCCCTCTGCCTTTGACCAAAGGGTCAAAGCTGCCCTCTCCCAACCACATTGGCCATAAATGAGGATTTTGAGATTGAGTGGCACCATGGTGCCACTCAGCAGGGGTGGTCCCATGCATGTGGGCACAGGAGTCATTCAGCGTTGCCAGGAGGTTTGAAACATCCCAAGGAAGCCCTGTTAGGACATCTAGGGAGGGTTAAAACCACAAGGTAGAGGGAAAATATTCAAGATAAAATGAAAATCCCCCTCAGAAGGGAGAAAAGCAGGTCCAGGTCCTCCTCCACCAGCCCAAGGCTAAGCCCACCACACTGCCTAACCCTCAATATGATGGAGAGCAAGGAAAAAAGAAAACAAAAACCCTATCAGGCTTAAATGATGGAACAGAAATGCCAAAATTAGGTTCTGTTGAATAAAGAGGTAGAAGAATAATTAGGGAGTTGAAACAAGACATTCAGGGTGGACATCCAGAATTCCTTCATGGAAAGGATTGTTAAAGATGGGAAGGGCTGCCCAGGGAGGTTTGGAGTCCCCACCCCTGGAGGTGTCCAAGGAAGGCCTGGCCATGGCACTCAGTGCTCTGAGCTGGGGGACAAGGTGGGCATCGGGCACAGGGGGGACTCCACAGGCTGGGGGGGGGTGCTTTTCCAACCCCAATGATTCTGTGATTCCTTAATTTCCCACCCTCTGCCAGCAGAAGCCATGGTGCGGGGCAGGTCTCCGTGCTTTGTGAGGCACAGAGCGGCCGGGTGAGGAGCTGCCCGATTTCCCGCTGCCTCGCCTGAAATGATCCCCTGGGGTGACGCACGGATGGGGAACGTGACGGGAACGCGCAGCCCCAACCCGTCCGACAGCTCCGACCTGCCTGGCCAGTGCCGCTCTGGCATAGCCTCAGTTCCCCATTTCTAACCTCAGCCTTAAAGGGCAAAGCCCAGCCAGGCGGGGCCGGCGGGCACGAGCCGTTCCCACCTTCCCCTCCCGCCCCAGGGCTCCGGAGCAGCTGGAATGCTTCCAGGAGGAAGAGACACCTTCCCCACAAAGCAACAGCCACGCGCCTCGGGGATGATAATTCCACAGCCACTGCTGAAACGCTCTGAAACCTCTCCATTTGTGGGTGCACCGAGGGAGAACTGGGCAGATGCTGACTAAGGCAGGTCCAGAGTGTTTGTAGGGTCATCCCCTGCTCATGCCATCAAGCAAGCAGGATGTGTCCTCAGCATTCTGCCTCTGTCCCCGGGGCAGGGGGCTGGAATCTTGGGATGTGTCTGAAGCGCATTTCCAGCAGTAAGGGGGCTGGTCCCCACAGGATAACACAGGTAGGATGCTCCTGTTCCTCACAAACCTGTTCACACAAGGTGCTCCTGTTCCTCACAAACCTGTTCACACAAGGTGCTCCTGTTCCTCACAAACCTGTTCACACAAGGTGCTCCAAGGTTTGCCAAATTTAAGGCACTGCTCTGGGAGGCAGGGAGGAGGTGGGAGAAGGGATGAGGGTGGCTGGGCACTGGCACAGGCTCCCCAGGGCAGCGGTCACAGCCTCAAGGCTGGCAGAGCTCAAGGAGTGCTTGGACAATGGTCTCAGGCACATGGTGGGATTGCTGGGCTCTGTGCAGGGCCAGGAGTTGGACTCACGGATCCTTGTGGATCCCTTACAACTGAGGATATTCCATGATATGGCATGGCTCTCCACATATCCACCAGCTCTTCTGGATCAGCTGACTGCTACCAGGTGCCTCCAGCTTTCTGAACAGCCTGGTCCCTCCCTTCCCTTGGAAGGATGTCCTTTCAACCCAAAAAGTGGCTTCTCCAGAGATCAGCCTGGACAGGGTGGGGAGGTCAGAAGATGCACATTCTGGATTCAGGATAAAGCACAGCTCATCACAGTTTGTTGCAGGTCTGAAGATCCAGAGTGTCTGGAAGGAGAATGGAGCAGATGGAGATGATGCAGAAAGCTGGATCATGGCACCTGGAGTTTGAGATCCTCCTTTGGGGGAAAGCCACCCCTCCAGACCCTGGGAGCCGTGAGGAAACACTGCAGGAGTGACTCAGGAGATCGGGAGGACAGATAAGGATCCAGACAGCCGGCATTCAGTCACCAACACTGCTCCCAAACATGCTCCTGGCTCCTCTTTCCACAAATCCACGGACCAGGATCCGCAAGCATGGACACGCAGCCGTCGGGAACACTCAGAGTCACTGGCGGAGAGGCTCCTCTGCAAACTCCTGTTGCTTCACCCCCTGGGCTGGGCCGGTTTGGGGTTGGGTCTGTGCTATTTTTTGGCATTAGTGCATTGATTTTTGTTGCAACACTCAAAGGTGAGCCAGTTTATGGTCTTATAAACACCCGGGTTTCAAAATAGAGTCTTTGCAAGAAAAATAAGTTATCGGACCAAGTTTCGTCTTTCCAGCTTCCACACACAGCAGCAGAGATTTGGGAGCTGGGATTAGAATCCCACTGCATTCGCTCCCTCCCTGAATGCTTCCCTAAAAGCAACAGTGCCAGACCCTGACACCCCCAAACTTTCCCTGTCTAACTCTCAGAAGTCTGTTCCTAGTTACCATCAGGTCCAGGCCCAAGCCATCGACGCTGGCCCCAAAAAGCTCCCGCAAACTTCTCCCCGAAAGGCCTCCAGCCCCAACCTGAAGGTTATTTTTGATTGATTTAGCACTGTTGCAGCCGCAGCCGACGAGTGGCCCTGTGCGGGCCGACACCGCCACCCGCGCAGCCCTTTCTCCATCTGAGTGCACCCAGCGCTCACCGCAGCAGTTTCCAGAGATGATTAAGCTTTTCCCTTTTAGAGAAAACGCGTAAAAGAAATGGAAAGTAGAGAGGGGAAAGTTTACCCTTCGTGGACAATAGGAGGCATTGAACTCGTCCCCGATGCGCCGCAGCTCCTGGGCGATCCAGATCTCGGGCTGCACGTCCTCCACTACCGAGTGCCACCGGGAAGCTGCACAGGGAGAACGGGAGAGTCGGAAAGGGAGGAACAATGCCACGGACAAATGCTCTATGAAACTTCACAGCAGTCCACCCAGTCTTGCCATTTTATTACCGCTTTTTGTTATTTCTGTGCCTTAATTCTAAATCCAGATGCCAGGTACAACACAAATGGGACTTGTCGTCACAAGCCAGGCTTTTATTCCTTATTATTCCTCCTATTATTATTATAATATTATATATTATTATTAAACATTTATTTCTTTATTCATTATTATAGGCTTTCTCTGAGAGCATCTCCAAGCTTTGGTCCCCTCTTAAATAGGGAGAAAAGCCAGGATGCCACTCTCCAGTTTCCTCCCCTCGCCAAAGCTCCTCTTTCCCCTTCTTTCTCAACAATTTTATTTCCTTGCAGGCACAGCAGCAGCTCCTTCCCTAACCTTAAAAAACCCCTGCCTGGATAGTTTCATCCCATTATCACATTTCTGCCCCCAGTCATCCTGAAGTGCCCAACAAGGAAAGGAAAAGGGTTTGACACAAGAAGGAAAAAGCCACAGTTGGATTTGCGTGTGGAGAAACCACATTCCCAGCCAAACCAAGTGCTGGCTTGTAAGTGGTAAAAGAATTAATGTATTAACTATACTGTGTGATACATAATTATTTCAGTCTCCATCTTAAGAAGTTATCAAACACATGATAAATCCCTCAAACAGCCAGGGAAAAAAGGAGGCAGGACCACGTACGGTACTGGCACCGCCTCATCCCCCCTCCCGCAAACCCAAGCACAGGATCCCAGCAGGAATCACAGCCTTAAGGAAAATAATAAAAAAAAAAAAAGCCAAACAAAACTAAAAAGAATATAAACAAAATAAAAATAAAACAACCTCACACAACCAAAACAAAAAAAACCAACACAAAACCAAAAAAACCCACTGCAAAAAACAAAACAGTGTTTTGGCACGACAGCTTCGGAGGAATCACAAGGGAACGGGAACAGCTTCCAATCTCCGAATATTCAAAGGATTAGCGGGGCAGTAAAAAAAAAAAAAAAAAAGAGAGAGAGAAAAAAAAAATTAAATAAAAGCCTGGCTCCGACCTGACTGGAAAATGTCTTTCGGAGCCAAGGCAGCGCCGCTTGGCTCGGGGACGTGTTTTGTTTTCCCGCTGTAGTAGCGCAGGAGTAGTACCCGCCGCCCGCCCAGGGACGGCCCCGCAGCACCGCTTCTCCTCGCTGCTGAATGAAACACAGCCCTCGCGATATTCCAGCCTTGGCTCTCCGGGAAGGCAAACAGGATTCCGGCCGGGGCGGAGCGACCATCCGAAATCCCACCACCGTCAGCAGAGCCGGCCCCGGGCTGCCCGGCCCAGCAAGGGAAACAAAAACACAACGGCAGACGGGACAAAAAGATGCGAGGAGGCAGGAGGATGTAGGGAAAACCACGCGGGGCAGAGGTTCTGCGCCCTCTCCATCCTTTCCCCCCTTCTCCATCCTTCCCCCCCCGCCCCAGCAGAGCGCCCACGAGCTCATCCGCCCGAGAGGCAAAGCCTGGGGTTGGTGGCTGAGAGCGAAATTGGGCTGAGGTTTTCAGAAAGGACTTTCTGTGGCGCTGCGTCAAAAGGGTCCAGTCATAACTGGTCCCCAAACCAGTCAGAGGAGCTTTCGGGGGCGGGGGGGGCACAGTCATACCGCGACACACCGAGGGCGACACAGCCGCCCCGGGGATGGGGACAAATCCAGAGGCCACCAGCACTGCCGGGTGACACGTCTCACTCCAACCCATGGGATGCTCCAGCGTGGCAGTGCTGCAGTCCCAGCTTAGAAGGGCAAAAAAACCAACCCCAAATTGCACCTTCACCCCTGGACTTAGTTATCCAACTCCCCTGGAGAAAACGTCCTTGAAGGAAATGGCAGCAACTTCACCAGACACCACCATGGGCTTCCCAGGTCAACGTTTTCCCCTTAAATCCCCCCTTTTCCACGTGGAGGATCTCCTTAGTGGGCAACAAGAGGTTCATGACGCTTCTCTCCCCATGGGAAAACACACCGGGACCAGAGCAGCACTGGGAAAACCCATTTACAGACCACTCACTCCAAACACATTCCCAAAACTCACACCGGTGGAAAACCCAACTGAAGGACATGATCCTCTCCCACCAAGAGCCCAGGATGCAAAACATCAGGCAAAGAGTCTCCTAATCCCTGCCCCCCAAAAGGTGAGTTTCTTGTCTTGGGTGATTTATGCTCCCAGTAGGACACCCACCAACCCTCCCAACAAGCAGGATCATCCTTTTCCCCTGTACCTCCCCTGGCACGACCAAATCAACTCATCCCTGCTCTTCTCCTACCCATCCCCAAAAGCATCTTCCTGCCAAGCCAACAACACAACCCTTCCTCCCTCCCATCCCAGAACCTCGCTGTCTCATTTCCAAAAAAAAAAAAAAAAAAAAGCTCTGGAAGCATTCACCACCTCCCCACCATGGACTCTTCCTCACCCAACACAAGGCATCCCAGCATTCCCAAGGGCTGCCTCCCACCTTTTTTTGCCCTCACCAAAAACTTTGGGAAAGGTTTTTACGAGATTTAGAAGAGGGAGTTTTGGGGCACAGCATGAGCTTGCAGTGCAGGAGCAGTCTTGGAGGAATTCCCTGCTGCCCACGGGAGAGGCTGGGAGCATCCGTCGCTCCTGCTCACAGGAAGAGCCTGTTTATTATTATTATTATTAGTGTTATTATTAAAGGCCACTTGCTTGAGCTTCTGAGAGAAACTCTCCACCTCATAGCCTCTGCTCACCACAGATAAAATCAGTGCATAAAAGCACAACAAAAATATACCCTTTGCTTCCTTCCCGAGGGACTGACCCACTTCCATGCGGAAAACTTAACGGCACGCATCCGGCAGGACACTGCCAAGGCAAAGGGACTGAGGGAGAGGTGTGCAGGGCAAAGCCAGCAGTATTTCTCAAGTAGAGCTGTGTGGGAAGTCAGAGCCTGGGAGCTGTGGTCCCAGACAGGGATAAAACAGCTCCACACCTACATATTCCCAGTTTAATCGCATTTGGGAATATCCAAGGGTCCCAGTTAAGCAGCGCCAAAAATTTTCATTTGCTTACAGTTGTTTAGGATGATGCCCCTGGCAACACTAACGGAGCACAGGCTCCTCTAAAACAGCTGATGAGAATGCAGGAACTTGGAGGGTGGGGGGGGGAAAAAAAAAATCAGGGAAAACATCAGTTTCTTCCCGAGGAAAAGAACCTGAAGCTGTGGCTCTCCCTGCGAGGAACTCTGGGAGCATCCTCGCCCGGCCGTGCCAACGTGAGGTTGTGAAACTGCATTAAGCTGTAATTACTGCAATAATGTCCCAAAATCTTTCCTAAGGGCACGTTCCAGCAAGGCCTCCACAGCCGTAACCACAGCCTGGAGCCGGGAGGGAGCAAAAACACCACCGACAAAAAAAGACAGTGTTTTGATGCCGGAAAGCTGGGAGTTGGTGTTCGTTGCCCCCCTACCTTGCCCTGGTCTCACCCAGTGGAAGTTAAAAGGTTTCTCCCAGCTAAGGGGCATTAATCGGGAGAGGAGAATGCTGGACACGTGGGCAGGTTTTCCCCGCCCGAGAGGCTTTACCTGGCAAAGCCACATGTAAACACACCCCCGCTCGCCTCCACGCCGCTTCCCAGCGGGATTTTGGGTTCCATGACCCCATCGCCTCCAACACTGAGAGCTGAGAGAGAACCGGGAGCGGCGCACAAGCCAGAAGCCACTTATTTGGCAAAACAGCCTTGGAAGAGCAAGCCCGGAGTAGGAAGCTGGACTCGACTCTGTCCCCTCCTCCCCTGGCAGGGACTGACCCAGCCCGGAAAAGAATAAACATCATAGTAATCAAAACCCCGGCGCTGGACACGCGGGAGTTCCCCGGCACAGTGTTTGCTCGGCGGGCCCGGCCAGCTCCCACAAATCCCAGAGTGCAGGGCCAGCGTCCAGCCCACAGCCAGCTCAGGACAGCCACACTTCCAAAATCCAGAGGGTGGGATGCAGGATGTGCTGCTGCAGGTGTGTCACACAACCAGGAGAACCTGTGGCTTCCATCGTGCTGGGGGAAGCCAAGGCAGGTAAGAAGCAGGACCCCTCGTGCACTTACACCCCCCTGGCACTGTGTACTCACACCTTACACACCCCCCTTGCACCACACCTGTACACAACCCCCTGGCACTGTGCATTCATGATCTTGCACACCCCTGCAGGAACCTGTGTTTTTCCATCATTCCAAGGATAACCTAGCCAGGTGAGGAGCAAAAGGTGAGGGAAGCCAAGCCAGGTGAGGAGCAGGACCTCTCACGCGCTTACAACCCCCCTTGCACAGAGTATTCACATCTCTACATACTTCTCCTTGCACTCACACTTTTGCACACCCCCGCGAGAACCCGCCTTTTCCATCATTCCGAGGGAAGGGAAGCCCGGCCAGGTGAGGAGGGCAAGCAAAGGGAAGCCCGGCCAGGTGAGGAGGGAGGCAGAGGATGCGCAGCCCGGCCGCAGCCCTTACCCATGGCGCTGAGGCAGTGGCTGAGCGCCTGGCAGGGCGGGCTGGGGGTCTGCGTGGCCTTGTCGCAGCACAGGGGCCCGGGGCTGCGCTCGGCGTCGAAGGAGAAGTACCCGCTGGAGGAGCGCGGCAGCAGCGGCGACCTCCGCACGAAGATGAAGAGCGGCGAGCGGGTGGCGAAGGGG
>VZRE01012172.1:86015-103245 GCA_013396775.1 Cephalopterus ornatus
CCCGGCACCGCCCCGGGACCGCCCCGCAGCGCCGGCACCGCCCGCGGGGACCGCCCGGCGCCCGCTGCGCTGCCCGGGCACGGCACCGGGGACGTGCACGCTGCCCTGGGCACTTACACCCCTGTACACACACACGTGTGTGCTCACAGCCCTGTACACACACATACATGTGTGCTCACGGCCCTGTACGCACGCACATGTGCGCTCACAGCCTTGTACGCACACACACGTGTGCGCTCACAGCCTTGTACACACGCGTATGCCTTGTACACACACGCGTGCGCTCACAGCCTCACAGCCACGTGTGTGCTCACAGCTTTACACACACGTGTACTCACAGCTTTACACACACGTGTGTGCTCACAGCTTTGTACGCACACACGTGCACTATCAGCTTTACACACACACACGTGCACTCACAGCTTTGTCCACACACACGTGTGCACTCATAGCCTCACACACAGCTGTGTGCACTCATAGCCTCACACACACAGGCGGTGCACACACCTTTGCTTTTCCTAACCTGCGCTGTGCATTCACATATTTACACGTCCCTTGCACTGTGTACCGAGACCTTTACACACTTCTCTGGCACTCACACCCTTATACACACACTCCTTGCACTATGCACTCGCACCTTGACACACTCCTCTTGCATTCACACATGTACACAACCCCCTTGCACCTTTACATATCCACCCTTGTCCTGTGCACTCACACCCTGAGGCACCCCTCATGCACTCACACCCTTACACACACACACACGCACACACACACACACACGCACACTCCTTGCACTGTGCACTCCCCCCTCATGTACCACAGGCTCACCCCTTCCATACACACGTGCTCTGTACATGCACGGCTTGCACACCCCATGCACACCCCGGAGAGAAAGGACTCCATGATGAGGAAGGACCATGGAAGCGGAAGAAGGACTATGGAGAGGAGGAAGGACCATGGAGAGGAAGGATGATGGGGAGGAAGAGCCCAGCACAACTGCTGCAGGGGCTGAGTGCTGCTGATGGAGCGGATGCTGGGCCCCCATCCCACCCAGGATTGCCCCAACACATCCACGAGAGTCCAGGGCAGTCCCACACACTGCTGGAGTACCTCGACTGCCACCCTGGCTCTGTTCCCACCCCCTTCACACTGCTCCAACGGGATAGAAAGGAAAAGGGTGTGCAGGTGTTTGAGGGGGCAAAAATAATTTGGGAAACTCATTAGGTAAAAATTTGAAGGCAGGGACAGGCAGCAGAAGGGAAAGACTCGAGGGTCCCTCCAGCTGGTTTGGTGGCACCATCGCCTCTCCACAGCGGGAAAGTGAGGGAGAAGCAGGGCTGGAAATCAGGTTTGTGCCTACTTTCCCAGCCTTCCGGCAGCGGGCTCCATGAGGGATCCCTGCTTCTCTCCACTTCCCTTGGATCTGGGAGCCACCAGAGGCAGAGCAAGGGGGTCTCTCCAGAGGCACCGGGGCTGCCGGGACGCGGGGCCAGCCGGCAGATGCTGCGTCTGTTTTCTCCTCCTGGCTCGGTTTGGTTTCTGTGTGGGCGGCTCATGCGAGCAGAAGGTTATGGGGAACAGCCCGTCCTTCTCAACCCCCAAACTGAGCCAGCCCTTCTCGCAGGGCTCATCCTGCCCTTGGGTTTTTGGAGAGCCACCGGCATCCCCCCCTCTTTCTCTGAGCACATTTCCCCCCCGTGAATCACAGCACCAGCCTTGTGGAACAAATCCGTTTCGACGGTGTCCTCGTTCCTGTTGTTGTGAGCCATCTCGGAGGTATTTGCACCGAAGCCACGTCCCAAAGGTCATGGATTTTCGGCAGCCTGGCACTGTGCCCGTCTGCAGGCATGGAGGGAGAGAGGGGGCCTTGAAACCTGCCCCTCATCACTGCCTCGGGCTCTGCAGCGTCCGCCGCCGAGCTCCCTGGGGATGCTCTTTTGGAGATGCCGCATCCCAGCCCTCGTCCTGCAGCACCAACAGCTGCTGGTGGCCTTTAGCAAATCTCGCTTGGACCCACCAGAAACTGTGTTGCAGGGGGCTGTCCTGTCTCCCACATAGAAATGAGAAGGGAGAAAGGAGAGGGGAGGCAGAGAGAGATGGAGAATGGGAATGGTGGGGATCCCAGATTGCTGCAGCTTCCCAGTCCCCACTACGGGATCTCTCAGCCCTCCCTCCGTGATGTCATGGAATCACTTAGGTTGGAAAAGACCTCCAAGATCATCGTGTCCAGCCCAATCCCAGCAGGCTGTCCCTGCCAGTGGGAAGCAGGCAGGGAGGAGGATAGAAGAAAGGAAGGCTGTGTCTGGCATGAAAACCTACAGTATCACAGGGAAACCCCCCCCTAACAACAGCCCGCTTACCCAGCAGCTGCTCACCAAACCCATTTTGAACTGAACAACACACCAACGGAAAAAAAACGACGCCTTGTTCTCCTCCTTCTCCTCCAACCATCGTGACAAATGGTATTTCACTCCGCGCTGGCAGATAAAATCAGGTTTAAGCCACACACCTCAAACACAAGGCTTTGTCTGAGCCGGGCTTGGAGCCTGACCTTTATCACGGCGCGGTGCTGTCGGCTCGCAGCCACGGGAAGGCGGGAGCTGCCACGGCACCCGCGGCTCCTCTGAGGTGGTCCAGGAGCTGGGGAGAAGGGAGAGGAAGGAGAGGAGGAGATTTTCCTGACCGGGGACTGGAGGGAGAGCAGGGCGACTCAGGGATGCTCAGCAGAGCGGGACAGCACGTGGGTTACAGAGCTGGGCACAGATGTGGGGACAGCAGCCGTGGGATGTGCACCGAGCTGCCACCAGCCTCAGGCACCTGTGGGTGACATCACCAGCACCAAAAAACCCCAAACCTGCCCCCCCCAACCCCTCTCCCATCCAGAGGGAGTTACCAGGCATCACTTTCCCTGCACGGTGGTTCCATATCCCCCGTGTCAGGCAGGGAGCAAAGCTCTGTTTCCCCACCCCAGATGAGCAGTGAGGAGCTGAATTGAAAAAAAAAACAAACCCAAAATCAAGCCTTTGCTCCCCCATCAGCGTGTTCTGTGTCCCCAGGGGCTACTGTAAACAGCAAAGATTGGCTACAGATAAAAATACGGGGGTTTTGTTAAATAGATGGATATTTTTGTTAAAGAAACACCTAAACCTTCCATGTAGGGTGTCACTGCTTCCATCCATCTGCAAGATGATATGCTGACAGACCAAGGGACAGAAGAATGGTCCTGTCATGACCCAAGTGACCTCTGGAATGTTGTAACTTGGTTTCACTGCTGCCCCAATTGAATTTGGTACCTGTTAAGAGGTATTTGAAGTTATTTGCTGTTCCTACTGGAACAAGTGACATCGCCTTGGGTGGCTTTAATGCCTCACCTGGATGGGAACCAGGACCACTGCTTCATTAGCATGAGTCTGACTAATTAGTGTGGTACCTGCAGATTTTAACAACCTCACACTTCTTTTTGTCTTTTTATCATGCATTAAAAGCCATAATTTGGAAATTTGGCAGGGCAACTGAGGGGAGATGCTGCCAGCAGAAAGGGCTTGGCCAGGGCTAACCAGTGATAGGTCACCACCAGCAAGGAATGGAGGAGCTGGGAGAGAGCCCCAGACCCCAGTGGGGGCCCTGGCTCAGTGGCAAAGGGTGAAAAATGAGCAAACTTGGGTTTTCTGCAGAAGAAAAAGCAGAGCCACCCACGCACCAGGAAATCTCTCCTCTCGGTGTGGGTGGTGGAGGCCCCAAGATGAGTTATCTCTAAAGGGCGACTCTGGGGATACCTCGAGATCTTCACCGGCGTGGATCCGGCGCGTGCCAGGGAGGAAATATCACCGGGGCCAGCTGGGGCTTTGCCTTCTACTCCTGGTTTTGTAGCAGCTTGGTTTTAAATTAGTTAGAAAACAAGAGCCTCCATCCCTCCTCCCCAGTGCGTCACTCTGTGGATCCGTTTCCGTGCCGCATGACCCCTCAGGAGGTGGTTTTACCCTTTATCCTGCCTGCTTCCCATGGGATGTTCATGGTGGGGGCGGGGGGGGCAGCCAGGAACAGGTGGCTGGTACAGGGCGTTCATTTTAAGGGTATTTAATGGCAAATGGCAGCATTTATGAGGGGAAAAGAAGCAGGTAAAAGCTTCATTGTGCTCATAATGCTCCACACTTTTCGGAGCAGCCTCTGCGTTATGAGGAACTAAAAATATAGGACTTACAATATAGATCTAAAAACTTGAGCCTGGCAGAGATTTTGGCCTGGCCAGAGAACAACTGGCTCTGGCTCAGCTCATAAAAAAATTCAACTGGGGAAGAAAGGGAACAAAAAAGCCACCCCAGCATTGAATGTTTATGTTTCCAGCAGCTCCGAGGTCTCTCCAGCTGATCCACCTCCCTGCGCAACTTGCTCCAGCTGAGTCAGGAACCAGCTGCTTCGGATCAAAGCCGAAGGCTTTTCCATATGCCACAGAAAGCCTAACAAGAGGGAAAGCAGGCTGCTTCCAAGGGGAGTCCAAGGGGTTTTGCCATAAAGGCAGGGAGAGGAGCCCCAGCTGCAGGGGAACAGCAAACCCTGTGAGAACCAACACATCCCTCCGTGCTGGATCCCAGAATCCCTGCTCTTCCTCACTAGCCCAGGCTGTCCCAGCTGGGCTGGGCTTAGCTCACCTTGGTTTTCCAGTTGAACAACTTGAGCAGATGAAAGATACCCCTGAAATAGAGGCAGAGGGAGGGAGATTTAGGAAAGGCCGTTGTCTCCCTCCTGTGGGGAGATGCACAAATGAAATTAATGCCCTCCCCTCCTCCAGGTGTTGTGCTGATAAAATATTCCCTTTAAAGGAACGCTTTCCTTTCGCTTTCCCTGTGTGTTTTCCCAGTATTCCGCCAACAGGAAAGGCAAAAAAAGAGGCCCTTTCCTCTTGGCTTTCCCCCGAGCCCTAATAATGACACTGTGGGAGGTCAGAAGTGAAGGTGTCCAGGGAGAGTTCAGTCCTGTCCAACCTAAACCTGCAAACCTCTCTTTCTTCCACCCTAGAAGTTCCTGTGAACAGGTAGAGCAGGAGGAGCCTCAACTCAAAGCCTCCCAAACCTGGGTGAGCTCACAACCCATTTTAGTGTATTTTTTCCCCTAAAAGCACAGAGAGATGCAAGTCATCATTGCTGAAGTCAACCCCAAAACCATTTATTCAAAATCAAGTTATCACAGAAACATCTCACAGCCATAAAAAACCAAGCCGTTGATAACTGTGCAAAATAAACACTCATTTTCGTGAGCGTTTGTTTTCGATGAGCAACACAACAAGTCTGTTCCGTAGGAACTTTATTTCCTTTTTGTAGGAGGTGCAAAATAAGTCCTTCATCTTCTGGCGCAGGGCCCCGAGCAAAGGCAGGCTGTGACAGCTGGGGACGTTCAGCAGGGTCTCAAAGAACTCCTTCCACAGCTCAGAGTTGGCAAGCCTGAGAAAGGAGCACCAAAAAAAGCTAAATTCAAGCTGCTAAAATATGAATTTACCTCTCCAGTCAGAGCTGTGATAGAATCAACAAACCAAGCTGGGACTAACGACTTCTAGGCAAAGGTTTGGGAAAGGTTTTTGACACTGACCTCCTGAAGGTTCCCTCAGGCTTCCAGACCCCGTTTTCATTCTTCACTCGCATGTAGGTCCCGAAGATCATGCAGTAAACCGTGGCTGCAATGCCAAAGTAGTCTGTCTAAAAAAAGAACACGTCAGCTTCATGTTAAAAATATACCAAGACCACTGAAAACAAGCTGAAAACACCCTGTGGGGACAAGCTCTGCAGAAGGAGAGTGCAGGAGCATGCTGAAGGTACAACTCTTACAGTAAAATCTAATATTCTGGGACTCATCTCGGCAGGAGGCTCCAGGGAATCCCTTACCTGGTAGTTCCACGGTTTCTGCGTCAGCATCTCGATGCACTGAAACCCAGAGGTTTCACACCGGGCAGTGAACGCCGTTCTCTCAGGGAAGAGCTTCATGTCAATGCTCTGGCCAAAGTCAATGAGGGTCAAGCCATGAGAGAGACCATCTATGTCACAGGTGTCGTTGTCCAGAAACCTGCAGCCACGACAAGAACCAGGCACGTGAGCCAAGGCTCCGGTATCGCGGCACGTCAGCATCCTGTGTGGGTGAGGAACACTTGCCTTTCTCCGAGGATGATGTTGTCAGGTTTGATGTCCCCGTGAATGATTTGGCAGCTGTGGAGCTCCTCCACCATATGAAGGATTTTTACAGCAAAGTAGATCACAAGGGCTTGAGGCATCAGCTTTTCAGGAATCTTCTTGTAAAGGTTTATGGCATTCTGTAAACCCAAAGGACACACAGCGACAACTTGATATGGATTGAAGGTCTGAGGTGATGGACAGAGATGCTTCAGAGCATAAAGTGATGCCACTTACGAGCAACGTTCCATAGTTGTGGAGTTCACCCACCAAAATGCTCCCATTTTGGAAGAAATGAGCAGAATAAAAGTGGATGTAGAGGTGGTGCAGGCTGGGGTCGAGCCTTTCCACCAGCTGGTTTGCAATGTAGAACTCCCAAGGGTTGGCAGGCTTCTGGACCTGGAAGCAAGAAGAGGATTTACTGGGAAAATCTGTGAGCATTAAAAGGGGAAGTTCCTCTCAGGCTGGGTTTTTTAGTGGGAAATTTGGGATCTTCCCTTCCCAAATAAACACATATCATAGAATCATGGAATCCCAGACTGGTTTGGGTTGGAAGAGACCTTAAAGATGATCCTATTCCAACCCCTTGCCATGGGCAGGGATACCTTCCACTATCCCAGGTTGCTCCAAGCCCTGTCCAACCTAGCTTTGGGCACTTCCAGGGACGGGGCAGCCACAGCTACCCTGGGAAAACTGTGCCAGAGCCTCACACCCCCCCTCCCCCCCCAAAATTAAGCTCAGGTCAATAAACTGGAGGATTAATCCTCTCAAATTAGAAATCCAATTCTATGCCACATTTCCATTCTGGCTACACACTTTGGTGTATCCCTGATGCTCAAAAGAAAAGGTAAATCACCTTTTTATCCCCCAAAAGATCTCACATAAGGTGTTAACACAAGGAAGGTTTTTTCCTGAAAGCCTAAATGTTGATGAGAAGATCCACAAAAAGGTCCCAAGGACAGACCTGAAGGGGAAGTGCCAAGGAGAGGTGTCACTGCTGTAAGACTCCAGAATTATTCCAGGAGAGCATTCCTGGCCTGATCCCACTGACCTTGAACACGACTTTCTGATTGTTCCGAGGGTTACTGGCATCCAGGAGGGAAGCTTGATAGACTTGGGCAAAAGCTCCCTCTCCAACCAAGCAATCCACATGGAATGAGCTGGAACCTTAAAGAGATGAACAACATCAAATCCTGCTTGCAAACTCCAGGAAGAGAATCACTACTGGGGAAAAAAAGGAGAGCACCAGCCTATATGAATTATTTAAGCCTAGAGCTGTTTTTTTTTCCCTACAAATCATCCCTTCCGTAGGAGAAGGACGGGACTCCCTCTTGAAACCAGGAGTGCCACATGCTAAAAAGCAGTGTTTCTATTTTGGTCTGACCCCCTGGAAGCGATCAAATTCCAAAGGCCATGTCCTCAAAAGTAAACACTGATGTTTGAGTCCCACAAGGGTGTTGCAATCGCCGTCCCTACAGCTTTTGTTGACACGGGACCACTGCTGTTCCATACAAGGCTTGAGAGTTGTGTCCCAGATTATGAGGAAAACTAGGAAAATGATCACTCAGAGTCCCTCAGCCAAAAGCCTTCTGCTACAAACACAAACCAACCCCTGGGTCTAACCCCAAATCTGAGGTTGGGATAATCGGGAAGGTATCTGGATATATGCACAAGGAAGCTGAACTCCAAAACACTTCTGAGATGTTTGCCCAGAAAAACACTGAGAAATGCTTGAAATTGGAATGTCTGAAGGAGCTCTTACCCAGTGGGAGCTCAGCCTTCAGTGTGATCAATGGAAGGGCAGATTTCCACTCAAAGTAGTTGGTGTAGGTGTGGAGAGGTTTGGGAAGCTCCGACAAGAACTTGGCAATCAGTTCCTTATCCCAAGGGTTCTCCACCAGGACTTCACAGAAAAAAAAGAGAAGTATTTAAGCCACAAATGTAATTTCAAAGAGGTCACACAAAATTACACTTGAATGAGCATCACTGATTCAAAGGAAATATAAAACATAAACTCCAAGAGGGATAAGTTAAATATCCCTCGATTTGGACATTGCAGCTTTTACACCTGTTAAAGATGCCCAGAAAGCCGGATTCTCCCAAAGCATTTGGGCCTTGATGAGCACAGAACCTGTAAGTACTCCAAGTATTCCTGCACTTTGGAATATCTTTGGCGTCATCCAACAGAGGTACAACCCAGAGCTGTCCCTCCTGACATCCCTGCAGGTGAGCATTGACATCCTTGGAGGAGCCTCAGGATTGCTCACTGCAGGGACCCCTGCTCCAACCTTGGAACATATAGTAAAAAAACCAGGGAATGCTCTGTGCCTGCAGCTCTCACGCTCAGGGCTGTGCCACCTCCACATGGCTTCTCCTGGGAAGTTCTATCCAGCCCAGCACAGGAATATTCAGCTCTGCTCGTGGTGCTTTGTTCGCGTAATCGTTGAGAAGCGGCTGCAACAATTCCCTGCATCCCATTCCTATGTTTCAGGATGTTTTCTTGAAGCTCCCTTTGTTCCGTGACATTTTGAAGAGCAGGGCTAGGGATTGAAACCAAAATATCATTAAATGACCCTTCTGCCGTAGGGGTTTGGCACCTTCAGGAAGCAAAAAACGTGTCAAATGCCCACACTCACAACCTTGGCCAACACTGACATGAATAAAATGGAATTTTTTTAAGAAAATAAGGTTTGGTCAAGTCCCATTCCCCAAGATCCAATAATTTTCAAGTTCATCAGCCAATAATGGTAATTTTTAATTTAAATGTGGCAAAACTTAAAACTTAAATCCTGGGTGCATTTTTGGGGCATTGTCACCCAGTCCAGGTTCATTTATCCCCAGAGTGCTGAGAAGTACCCAAAGCAGAGCCAGGCTCACATAAATACATCAGGTTCCTCGGAAAACCTGCACTAGGAGCAGCAGAGCAGCCCAGCTCTGGTGTGGATGTCCTGAAATCGCAGCAGGTCATGACATACCTTAATTTCTTGGGTTTTGTCTGTTTCTGCACTTCTCCAGAAAACTCCAAATCCATTTCTGGCAGGTCATCCCCGCAGGCTGGACACAGGGAGCAGCAAAAAGAGCAAATCAATGTTTATTTTCCCCAAACTCAGGAACACTTAGAGAATTCTCACCCACAACTCCCCACAAAAACTAGAACTCCACAAGCCAAATTCAAAATACGCGAGTAAAGATTAGGGCTAGACTTCTCCAGGGAGTGTATTCTAAGACTAAATAGGGGCAGAGCAGCATAAAGGGGGTGCTGGGATCCAGCCAAGGTTTTGATCTTCACAACCCCTTGGAATGGTTGGAAACACCCATTTGTCTTATCCCTTAAATCTCTTATCCCTCCAACTAGAAATTCTTGGAGAACTGATGTGCCAGGCCAGGCCCCAGCCGGCTGTCCCACAGGGAATGTGGGCTCAGGACTGGCAGCAGTGGGAGCCACCCCTGGGTGGGATTTGGCCAAAACTGGAGTCAAGAAGCACCGAATTCAACGCCCTCATCCCAAAATATTCCCTATTTTACCTCTGTCCTCCAAAGGTTGTAGGGAACAAGCTCCCAGGTAACTAGAGGGTGTTGAGACGAGCTGGGCAGCTCGTGCAAAGTCTCTGGTGTTGTTTGGACTGGCAGCCAAGGTTTTGTTGCTGCACTGAACATTCCACACCGTGTAATCATCTCTCAGGAATTCCATGGTCCCCATTTCTTCCTACACAGGAGAAAAGAGATAAAGATCTAAAATTAAACCATCAAATTATCTGCACTGCAACCTCCAGCAGCCTCTGGCAATAACGGTGAGTCAACTTGTGATATTAGAAAAATAAAGGATTATTAGGAGAATACAGGAATGGCAACATAGACTATGGAAACCTGGGATGTAACTTTGGACCAGACCTGAATGTTAGCAATAATCAGCAGCAGAGCACAAAAATTTGCCATGAGAACCTATCTCATGATACAGGGATCACTTTTATCCAAGCAGACTGAGATTTTATGCATCTCCTTGGCTATGGAATCCGTGAGGCTGGAAGATGAAATGTCTCTTCCTGCCCCCAAACTGATGCTGAATCCACATAGGAACTGCAGCTGGATTCATTCCAGGGGTGGAGGTCTCCACTATCAAGCTCCCAGAAGTTTTATGAGAATTAACAATCAAAAAAAGCTCATCCCACTGGCAGAGAGTGGGAAAGGGCATCCAGACTTCAGCCTGGCATCCTTCCCAAGAATATTGTGGGAGGACAAAGGTAAATCTGATAATCCCCATAATTCCATAACCCATTTGCAAAGCTAATCCTTGCAGGATCACCACTCACTTCTGCTGCACAGTCAGTCAAGGGACGTTGTCCAAGACTTTTGGGCTCCTCTGCCTTGTTCTTGTGCGGTGGGGTCCTGAAAAACAGGGATTTTAGAACTGCTCTTCCCAGGAGCTTTCCCAGGCACAACTGATCAAAGCACACTTGTTTGGTTTAACTTCAATTTTTTATATTTCTTGTTTATGAGTCCCATTTTCAGCTACTTGGAGAAGCTGCAGCAGCTCAAAGAAACAAATTCCCCAGAAAATGAAGTCTCCCAAGCACTGTCCAAACAGGGAAGTTGGGCAATTCCAGGGTAGCAACTACAGCTTTTCTCATGCCACTCTCCACACAGGAATTTTTCACGAGCCGAGCTCAGCTGTTCCTTTTTCCCTCCTTACCTGCTGTTCTCCTTTTCATTCTCATCCTGAAAGATGGAAAATGCAGGATTGACAGGGACACCAATGTTAGTTTTCAAACATCCATCAGGCTCTGAAAAATAAGAGATAACTAATGTTATCTTCACCCAATAAAGGTTATTTAAACAGCCCCATTTCCCCCCCTATCTAGGTCCCTCCAGCTGCCTAATTCCCTTTCCCATAAAAGCTTGGAAATCAGATTTTTCCCACCCAAAGCCAGTTGGAAAATCTCTCTGTGCTCACTCTTTTAAAACCTCGCGTTTCAGCCTGGCCTGACTCTTACATCAAGGACTGGTGGGAGGTGGAAATGGGAAATAAAGGATGGAATATCATGGATTGGGAACATAACTAGCACACACCATTTTTCCTGCAAAGGGCTTCCAGTTCTTCATTGCTGTTTTCCAGGGGTGATGGTTCGGGCAAGATGGGTGTTTGAAACATATCCATGAGAAAGCCTAATAAATGAAGAAAAATGGAAGGGAAAATGAAAGGAAAACAAAGAAAAAATAGAGAAAAAAAATTAAAAAACCACCCCACAGGAATAAGTCCCAGCAAAATAAATTTTCAGAGCTTCTTCCATTGTGTCGTAGACAAATCAAATGCCAATTAACCATAATTGTCTTAAAAGGTAATTAATTATAATGGTCTTATCATTTATCAAATGCCAATAACAATTTTGACTCCCTGATACATTTAAACGCCCCGGACAACTGAACAGACACAGGAAGGTCCAGTTTGGCCACCACACACCTTCCAAGGTCTCCCAAGGGGACAAATTCTCCTACAATTTCTTAGATTTTTGGAAAACTTGGATATTTGGAAAACTAATGAATGCTACAAGTTTTTTGGGTTTATTTTTTGTTTTCTTTTCAGAGAGATTTATTCAGCTCAGCATCAACCAGAGCTGACAACTTGCAAATTAGTCTGTTGCCTACAAAAAAGAGTCCCTGACAGCAGTGACAAGGGCAGCTCAGAGAACACACTCCCAAAGAAGCCTGGCAGTGACTTATCCAGGAATTTATGGGATGTGGCTGCTGGGATACTGTTAAAGCATCTATTTCTGGCCCCAAGTTCTGGGTCATCCAAATCCCAACAGAAGATTAATGATTTAATATTTTCCTTGAGGACTGAATGGTGCACTTGCCCATCACTAAAGAACTTCCTTGGCTAGTGAAGCACTCAGATTTCCAGGGCAGATCCCTCTAACTCCAGAGGAAGTCGGAATGTTATTCCAGATCTTACCCAAGGCTTCCTTTGTGTGCACCGTGGGCGACGGCTGCACTTTGAAGGGCGTCGCCTGCGTCCCTCCTCCCAGAGAGGTGTTTGGGGTGGCCTGGCAAACATTTCCAGAGGCAAAGGAAGAATTCCCACCTCTGGAGGCTGGAAAAGACAACAGAGAGATCATTCCTGAAGGAGCCTGGGATTGTTTATGGACATTCCATCAGTGAGAAAAATTTAGCGAGGAGAAGTAAACAAGACGAGTAGCGGAACGATGGCACAGGATTTTGGGAGGGATTTTTGGCTTGTTCAGTGATCTCTGCATGGCAGATTCCTAAGGGAAACCGCCCTGAGGGACAAGAGGGACCTGGGACAGCTGGGTGGCCTCTGAGGAATCTGTCTGCCGTTCACAGGAATGATCTATCCCAGCAAGGACAAACAGGGATCTCCTGACTGCACTGGAAAAGAAACTGCACGGAAGGTGGGAATGGATCTGTGGATTCCAGGGGCCGGATTCGTGGAAAGGACAGAGAAACCTTGCCCAGACACACAGGAATGGAGTCAGGGAAGTCAAAAAGCTTTGCTAGGGTTGGAACCAGTGTCCACATGCAATTATTGATCCCCAGCCAGGAACAGTCACACCAACAGCATCAGTGTCCATCCAAACTGGGCTCCTCACCTTCCGTCACATCCACAGCAGGAGTTAATCCAGAGCATCTCTTGTTAGGATGCCTTCAGAGGAAAGAGTGAGAACATGAGCTTGGGATAAAACTATTTAAATCCCATTTTAATCCCTATTTAAATGAAGTGAGAAGTCCTTTAGAATATTATTAAATACCAATCTCTGAAAGACCCTCCTAGAGCTGCCAGTAAATATAAAACCTGGAAGGCAGCAGAGTCCTTTAGAAAGGTTAAAATGCATTAAACACTCTCCTTGGACACAGTTTGCCTCCAAGAAATTCCATGATAGGAGTGAATGACTGGTTCCAACTTGGCCAGCCTTACTCAGCCACCCTCCCTTTGCCAGCCTGCATTTCTCCCTCTGACCCCCAGTTTTGTGTCCTCTATTGGCCCAGTCCCACAGCAGAAGTGCAGGAGAAAAATACCAACAATTTTATCTTTCTCTGGAGACTTTTGAGTGGGATCTGCACAAACAAAGCATTCCTGGTGTTTATTCCAGGCATGCCAGGGACAGCTAGGCCCTTACACACAGAATTTCCTCTTATCACAATTAAACCACAGCGGGTTAAAGGAATTAAACACTGCAATGAGGACTGAGTTTGCTCTATGCCTAACAAATACCAGTTCCCACAGGCAACTTCAGGTGGGTGGGGTTTTGTTTTTTGGTTTGTTTTTTTTTTTTTTTTTTTTTTTTTTTTTTTCCCCAGAAGGGGCAGAGACTCTTTTTCAGTTAATTCCCAGCTGGTGTAGACGCTGAGGACACAAATTGAAGGAGCCTGTTCATACTCACTGTTGCAGAGCGGAGCTGGGATGTGCCCATTCCTGGGCTGAGACAGCACTGAAGGGAGGGTGTACCAAACTCTTCTGGAGCTCCCCAAGCTCTGGCTGAGCTCTGGCTGCGTCCTTCTCCTCCCTTCCTTCCCACAGGGAGGCCGATGTGACCTGGTGGCCGAGGGACTTCGCGGGTGGTGGGGTGGGAGCAGGGGCTGGGCAATCACTGGGCTGGGGCTGCTCTGGCACCTTGGGCACATCTGAGGTCGGACCAGGTGCCATGCAGTTCGCTGGCAGGGGTGTGCTGGGCCTGGCACATGGGGGCACCTTTAGGGATAAGAAAGGACACTCAAACATCCCACAAAGTCCAGCCGAGAAGTGTCCCTCGACACCCAAACATGCTCCCAAGTCCAGCCATTGCCATTTCCCCTTTAGTTCTGCATGACTAGAACAGTTTTTCACACTTTAGAGAACTTTCTAAAACTAGATTCTAGAGATGCAAACCCAAACTTTGGGGTGTAACCGTTAAAATCTGAGTATTCCAAGTTGCTCCAGGTGTCTGTGTTAGCACTGCAGCCAAAACTTCCAGGTTTGGTTAACAATCCACTCTGGTTCCTAAAGCACGGCTAAATTTTGTGGGACAAATCCCATGCACATCCCAGGACACACTCACCACCCTCTGGATTGGTTCAGCTGCTGGTTCCAGCCTGGTTTCCTTTAGGCTTTTACTGAGCTGGGTGAGCTTTTCCAGCTTCTTCTGCAGGGCCTGGAGTTCCAGCATAGCCGACTCCTTTTTCCTCACAGAGTCTCTCTCCTCTTCCTCTAAGGATTAAACAACGATATTCAGTGAAACAATTAATCCTGGGTCTCTCAATGTGGTCGTTACAAGCTGCTTGCATTTAAAATATAGATATATTTGGTCTGCACCACAGTACTTAGCACTGCTAATTGCTCACTGTTCCTCAGGAGAAACACAACCAGGACAACCTGGGCTTGAAAAGACAAACCCAGGGGATGAGCTGAACCAGGAAGGAGTTGTTTGTATAGGTGGAAAAAGAGGGATACCCAGTTCTTGCTGCCTCCTGAGGCGCTCGTGTCTCCTGAAGTATCTCTGGGCTCTCAGCTCCTCGAAGGAGAGCTCGGAGTCCTCACACAGCAGCAGGTTCTTGTCGTACATCGGGACCTGCTCACACCCAGCAGAACCAGCAGAAGGTGGCTTGGGAAGAACCTCAGATTTGGAGATGTAGGTGATGTACCTCCTGGGAGGAAAAAGCAGGAAAGGTTCAGGTTTGCTGGATTTGTCCTTGAAGCGGGTTCATTTTCACACAGTGTGGCTTTAAAAAACCCACCCAAACACTTACACTTCTTCCTTTTCGGCAGGACAGGACTGAGAACCAGCGCCATCAGGACCCTAAAGCAGAGCAGGGGGGATAAAACATCAAACTAAAAAAAGAAAATAAAATCTAAGCAGCACGACTGGCACAGAATCCATTGATAATATTAGTCCTTCCAAGAATAATGAGACATTCCTGTGGAGATGTGGTGCAGCAGGAAAACGTCAGGAACAGCTTTAAAACACACCACACTCCTGTATTCTATCTTTCTTTTTCAGTCAAGCTCATCAATCCAAACTTTTTATGAAGCATCTTTCCCCCAGTGCCCAAATTCTTCATCATTTACCTGATTTTTACAGGGATTAACATTTGAACCCTCTTTTTGAGGAGCCATTTGATTCACAACATTGGAAGTCTGAAGCGGTTTTACAATAGCAGCACCTGGGACAGAAAACATAATATAAATATTTTGACTCACTAATGAGCAGAAATCATTTGCTCATAGATGCATTGGAATATTAGTAACTTGCTTTGAATACAGTCTCCTTAAGAATTTTTAATATGGTCAGGAAAGCAGGGGGAAAATTAAACAGAAAACTTGTTTTCCTCAATGGCAAAACTCACTGATTGAGGTAAAAGATTCATTTAGTGGAGTTCCAACTCATACAGGTGTTTTCAGCCTCACCTTGCAAAGGATGATTCCCAGGATCAGAACTCTGCAACAAGCTAAATTGCAAAAAACGCCAGTTACTATCATGAAGTCCTCTGCCTCCCTCTCCTCCCACCTCCCAGGAACCTTGGATTTCCTGCTGCAATCATGGCCTGAAATGCAACAGTGAAACCCAGGATTTGTATTGTGTATGGGCATCTTCTGTTCCCTCCACAGCTGCAAAACTAAAAAGGCTGCAGAGGGCAGCAGGAGAATAAAACAGGGTGTTTGCTTTACCTTTTACATTACATTTCACATGGTTTCTTGCATTTAGCTCCTCCCAGTTAAATGCTAAGAACTCCAAGACTCTGAGCTCAGGGATTTGCTTTCTGGGCCCTATTTCACTGAAGACAGTCTGGGGCAGTTTTCCTCAATACACCTTCCAAACCACCCAACAAATATTGAACAGCAGAGAAGTATTTCATCAATATTTAATAAAAAAACCCCTCATCAATCTGCCTCTCCTACAGCAGAGAAAATAACGAGCCACGCACCACGTCTGGTTAATTAGGAGTAATAATGAGCACCATGAGTGAGGAAAAGAGGTTCCAGAGTTACCAGTGGAGCTGCTGCAGGTTCTGCTGGGGCTGTGCCTGGTTGTGGAGCCCTTTCTGAAGCACAGCTCCTGCCCCCTGCACGTTGCCTTCGCTCACCAGCTGCTGAGCCCAAGCCACGTAGAAATCCGAGGACTTTGCTCCGATTCCCTGTCCATGCAGGTACTCAAAATACTGGCCAGGGGAAGAGATGAACTCTGCCTGCGCAGGAGAAGGTGCACAAGCCATAAGAACTTCCAAAAAAACATCCAAGGCAAAAAAAAAGCAAAAAAAAAAGCAAGAATTTCTTAGTTTTCATTGTAGGAAGGTGTAATGTTTTAAGGATAAAAGCAGCTAAAATTCCTCTCTTGAGATACAACGGCACAGGTTAAAAACATACTGTCCCTTCAGCAAGGCTCATGTTCTGCAGGGAATTTGAATTCCATGCCCTTCCCCAAAGCCTTCCTCTCCTCCCACAGCTCTTTGCAGCCCCAGAACCGCTCCGTTAATATTTTAGGACAGTTTGATTCCAAAAAAACGTAGCTTTACCCACCAGCTTGATGCAGTACTTGATGAACCGCGGGTCCTGCTGGTACCTCGTGTCGCCCAGGAACATCTTCACCAGCTCCTCCAGGAGCCTGGGCCAGAGGGATTGCTTCTCCTGGAGCGGGAGACATCCCTCTGCCCACTGAGCATACCTGGAAACATTCCGGGGTCAGCACCGAGCCTGGGAACTACCGGAGTCAGGGATGGGGCAGTTCCTGAGCCAGGGCGGGGACAACTCCACAGCCAGGGCAATTCCTGAGCCAGGGCAACTCTGGAGCCAGGGATGGGGCAATACCTGGACCAAGGCAATTCCTGAGCCAGGGCAGGGGCAACTCCGGAGCCGGGAATAGGGCAACTCCTGGGCCAGGGCAATTCCTGAGCCAGGTATGGGGCAACACCCGGGCCGAACCCGCGCTCACCTGTCCCAGGGCTCCAGCGGGTCTGGCCCTCGGTAATTCCGTATCTGAGCCTCGTAGCTCCTGCGGGGAAAAAGGCAGGTGGGGTTGGGACCGTGGAGGGGGGCGAAGAGCCCGCGGGGGCCGAGCCCCGGGCGCCCCCGGCCCCCAACA
>VZRE01012173.1:0-18866 GCA_013396775.1 Cephalopterus ornatus
TGCTTTCCAGGATCTCATTCCCCAGTCTGCCCCATCCCAGTGCAGAATCCAACACTTTCTGTTGTTGAACTTCATATGGTTGGTAATTGCCCAGCCCTCTAACTTTTCCAGGTCTCTCCGCAGGGCCTCTCTATCTTTGAGGGACTCAACAGTTCCTCCCAATTTAGTATCATCATCAAATTTATTTGGTGTACCTTTGAGTCCTGTGTCCAAGTCATTTCTGAAGATGTTGAAGAGCAATGACTCTAAGATGGAGCCTTTTGGCCTCACACTAGTGACAGGTGGCCAGTCTGATGTCACTCCATTTGCTAAAACCCTTTGTGCCTGACCCATGAGCCAGTTGCTCACTCATCACACAGTAGTTTATCCAACTGTGTGCTGAACATTTTGTCCAGAAGGATCCTGTGAGAGACAGTATCTACAGCTCTACTGAAATCCAAAACGCTACATCAACTGGTTTCCCTTGATCCACTAGGTGGATTACCTTGTTGCAAAAGGAAAGTAGGATTGACCAGCAGGACTTTCCCCTCATGAAGCCATGCTGGCTATGACCAGTGACTGCATTGTCCTTCAGCTTTTTTTCAGTACCTCCCGGAATAATCTTCTCCATAATTTTACCAGGCACATCAGTGAGATTGACTGACCTGTAGTTTCCAGGGTCATCATTCTTGCCCTTGTTGAAAATTGGGACACTGTCAGCTTCCGCTCAACACTGTAGTGATACTTCTTAACTATAAAATATAATATGCAGGCATTTTGCTTACAATTTCCTCGTATTTGTGGGATGAATGAATGTGTTACAAAAATATCTTTTTGGAATGATCAGGTGCCTCAATGTGAATGATGCTGAGCCTAGCACATGGAAGGGCGTAGTATAAATCTGTGCTGATGTTAGGGTGGGATACTGGCATGCAGCATATGAACATGATATGATCCATGAACATGAGTTTGGGATAGCTTAAAATGGGCAAATGACTACACTTCAGTGGACATATGATAGCCCAATACTGGTTTTGTTAAAAACTGTCCCTTTCAGTCTTTGATCTCAACCTACCCAATGTGTTTCAGAAAGTGCAAACTCCATCCCCTTGTGCTGTACAAACAGTGTGTCAAATAAGGACTCAGGAATGGGAACTGGTTGTAGTGTTTCCGCAGGCAAAGTATTTTCTCATGGATTCAGTAACAGTCTGTCTAGAGAAGGTAGCATTGGGTGTATACTGAATATATATCTCTACCAATAGTCTTGACTGTCTTCTCTTCAATGGGAAATGCTCTCCTTTTGAGCAGTTCTGGCAACAAGTCAGCCACACAACACACAAGCAGTGTGTTGGCAGCACAAGCAGCTGGAGCACTCATCTCTAGCTTTTCCTGTGAAGAACCTGTTTGCCAGCAGTCATTGTCCTGGAATTGATTCTGAACATCTCTGTATTTGTCTGTCGCCTAGTGTCAGATGGAAGGTGGATGCTTCACCGCCAGAAGAACACCTCAACATTAATTTGTAATGGCTCAGGGAGTACTTTCTTGTATCGTGTGCAGTGGGAGAAGGAGAGGGGGAAGGATGCCTGCTTAGATGTTGTCTGGGGGGAGATTCAGGCTGGATTTCAGCTGGACCTGCTGTAGTATACGTTTACTGAAATACGGCCTATCCCCAAAAACACACACTGACCGTTCAGCATCCTCAAACATGCTGTAGCACGCTGTTTGAGATATATTCTGGAGGGGAAAAGACCAGAAAAACAAATCTGTGTTTTTCACATCCTAACTCAGCTTCAGGCTGTGCCCTTCACTGTGAAATATGGATTATCACAGTGAATGAAAAATGCTAAAACTATGGGTTTCTTTTATTTCACACTAAATACTTGCTGAGCTGTAGAAGTCTGTAGAAGTTCCAGGGTAACTGAAGTGCTATCTTTTGGTGTATAAACCTTGTTTATACAGATTGCACCCAGCTGAAGTCATCTGGCTCTCTTGGTCTACAGGCTCAGTTGCCCCACTGTCTGCGAGGAAACTGTTCCCCTTCCAAGGGCCTTCCTGTGACAAGGATGTGGACAGTGCTGGGTTGCTTCATTCTCTTTTCCTCAAGATCCAACCAGCAGATCTGAACCAGAACTAAGACTTTCCTCTGGTCCTTGCTAAGACCTGCTGACCTTGCTCAGACTCAGATACATCACACTTTTCCATAGGAACAGTGAAATGGATTTCTGACCCTGAGAGAGGCCTCTGCTCCTGGAGGAGCCTGCAAGTGATGGTGGCCCTTAGTTCAGTTAGAAGTCAGTTTGAAATTCTTTCATGCACATCTATAAATCTGAGAAACACATCTTAACACCCATCCCAGGAAAGTCCTCCAAAATTAAAAATTCTCATGTAAAGTGGGGTAACTTCTGAAACACTTTTACTCTTTTACTCATTCCTATTGTGTTGCCTCTCTTCCCTTCACTCCACCTTCTTCACACCTGGCTGCTAAAACCAGACACACATAAGTGCAGATATGTTTAATGCTGTCTAGACAAGACCCTATTAAGCTGGGCTGGGGCAGCCGTTACCATAGCGATGAACAACTATGATTTTGTAACTGAAAATGAGGTAGCAGGAGATTCATACTTTCTTCACAATATAGTGACAATGTCAGAGTGAAATTGAAGCATCAGAAACAGCAACTCTTTGTTAACTCTTAGCAAAAGACCCATAAATAGGAAATGATATAGCTGGTTAAGGACTAGACCTTTCTATTCAAAATGAAGGTGAAAAATCTGAGTTTTAAAATAGCCTCGAAACTGCTCCTGAATGCAGTGAAGATCACTATTTCAGCTTCCTCTTGGTATAAAGCATAACTTTATACCATACACTGCTTTTACTTTAACATTTGAAGTTTAGGCTGGAGTTTTATCTGAACGGATGAAAGTTTTTCGCTGTTAGAGAGGCCCAGAAAGTTCTTTCCAGTTTTCTCAACATTTCTCACTAAAACAGCATTGCCAGGAATTGCTGAGGCAGGCTCAAAGAGAAACCACAAGATTTTTCTCACTGCTGCAAAGATTCAAGTGAAAAATCTTTCTCCTTTTCAGTATATTGCATAATACCGAAACAAAAGCAACTCTTATTTCTCATGGAGGAAGTTAAGGTACAGCAATTGTATAATCATAGAATCATTATGGAACAGGCTCCCCAGGGAAGTGGTGGAGTCACCATCCCTGGAAACATTCAAAAAAGTGAGTAGACGTGGCACTACCCTTCATGGTTTAGTAAGAATGCTATTAGGTCAAAGGATAGACATGATGATCTTGGAGGTCTTTTCCAACCTTAATGGTTCTGTGATTCTATGATTAAGGTTGGAAAAGACCCCTAAGATCATTGAGTCCAACCATTAACCTAGCACTGCCAAGACCACTAGTAAACCATGTGTCTAAACACCAGATCTACACATTTTTTGAATCCTTCCAGAGATGGTGCTCACTTCCAGCAACCTGTGTCCTTCCTGATTAGCCAGGACTGCTGGCAAATGATGGAAAGTGGCTCAGTGAGCACTTCCACCAGCTCCCTCAGTTCCCTTGGGTGGATCCCATCCGACCCCATAGACTTGTACATGTTTAAGTGGAGTAGCAGGTCACTGTTTCCTCCTGGATTATGGGGCCTCTTGCCTCTCAAGAGAACAAGGGCCAGCAGCTAAAAGTCTTCTCCAGCTGCTTGTAGAGCGTTTATCTGCCTCTTCATCCTGACTGGGTGGCCTACAACAAACTTCCACCCAGATATCTGCCTCATTAGCCTTCCCCCTAATCCTTACCCACAAGCATTCAACCTTAATCATTACCATCATTAAGCTACAGGCAGTCAAAACACCCCCTAATACACAGGGCTACCCCAATGCCTCTCCTTCCTTGCCTATCCCATCTGAAGAGTTTATAGCCACCCATTGCGGCTCTCCAGTCATGCGAGGAGGAAGGGAAAGTGGTCTTACAACAGCAGCTCTCACTTCCCAGCCATCCCTGCCGTGGTGGTGACTGGGACATGGCACTGCTGCAGCCCCTCCACAGCTCACACCTTCTCCTGTCCCACAAATGGTGGCATGGGGGCCATTATAAACCCTTTTTCATCATAAAGGAAACTAAGAACAATATTCACATGACATGTTTCCTATATTAAAAAAAAAAAGAGAGATTGTTTTTATTTTCTTCTGAAACCCCTGAAATATATTTAATTGAAAAGTTTTACAACAGAATTGTGCTCAGATGTAATAAAACAAGGAAGTAGCATTTCAGATGGTATTACGACATGCTTATGAGTTCCTTTTCTCCATTTCCCTTTTGCATAATTTTTATATCAGATCATTAAGCATAGTTAAGCTGTATATTTTAGTGTATATGTTCGTGTACACAAGCCTTTGAGCTGTAAGATTGGAAGAAATATTTTCCTAGTGGAACAAGTTGAAACAAATATCAAATTACCACATTTCTTCTCTCAAATTTTTCATCTATGGAGTGTAACTTTTCTCCATTTCAGAGACAGGCAGATTTGGGATCATAAATTTCAGGAGCAAAAATACAAAAAAATAGAAGTCCAGATGTCCTAAACTTGTCTTACTGCGAAGTTTATGTTTGACCTCAATGTTGCTTGTTTACTCTACAGGGAGGTGTATCAGCTGACCATTTCCGCTTCAAAAGCAGAATGATGGGGTTATAAATCACCTGAAAATTTCAGGGAACAAACTGAAAAATAGATTGGGCTAGACCATTTATTCATAATTATATTTACAAATATTCTATACCTAGAAGATTGAAAATTAGTAAAAATAGTAAAGATTTATTAGTCCCAATGGATAAACCCCCACTATTTTCCCACTCACAAATCTGATGTTTGCTTGCTGACAGGGATGAATTGTGTACGAGGTTAATGGTTTGACTCAATTATCTTAGAGTTCTTTTCCAAGCTTAATAATGCTTAATATGATTCCGTTAGAGATTACTTTTTCCACCTATTAGGCAACTTGTAGGTAGAGTGAGATGTGTAGAAATTAGGGTAGCTGATGTTAGTACAGTCAGTATTTCTGCCAGCATACCCTAAACCAGGTTTCTAAGGAGTACAACTTGCATCACTGAAAGAACTTTTGCAAGAGCACAGCTGAGTCTGTGAAGCCCTTCTGTTGCCACAGCAATGTTAATGAGGTATGTATGTTTTCCTGGGCTCCTTACCAAGTTAATTACCTGGTTAGGGCTTGCTGCTGTGGCCCACATCTCAAAACTGGGTGTGCACATGGAGAACTGAGACTCAGTGCTCCTGCTGAGATACACTACAGCAGAGTTGGGCAAACTGGGGAGTTTTGAGGATGTTCTCTTCATGAGTATGTAAATAAATTGTTGTCAGTGCTCCAACTGAACTGTAAATGCCCAGGTTAGTAACTTCGTAATATATGTTGGCATTCTGCTTTTTCTGAGGCAATATCTACCGCTATTATTACTAACAAATTCCCTTGTTAAAGGATTAGCTCCATTGTTGTGAATAGTGAACACTGGGGGGGAATTCTGGATTTTGTGTTTCCATATATAAAAACAGTGTACATAAAAAAAACTTGCTGTGATTTTTGAAGCTGTTCACAAGCTGATTTTGTGAAAATTAGAAACATCATCTATGCAAAGGCCTCAGTTCTGACCTATGCTAAGAATTTTCTGAACTCATAAAAATTGCTAGGTACTTATGCATGTCCCTGAATCCAATGTGTTACTAAATTTGAACAATACAATTGCAGTTTGAGCACTCTCCCTTAGTCAATATATTTATATGTATTTTTCTCAGTATATATGCATTTACTAAAATACTTCTGGTTTGTCAGTGCATTTGACTTGCCTTCACTTGGATTTACAGCCTTTTAAATGATCCTTCTTTGGCTTCTAAGATTCAGATTCTAATTTATTACGGCCTAAACTGATTTGAATATTTTCTCAGCAGAAGTAGAAATAGAAGTAATACATTTCTATTAGGCTTTCATAATAGAATTATGAAAGTTTCTACATAATTTCTACAAAGTTCCTGCAAAATATTTCTTAAAAAATATTATTGATAAAGAAATCCTTTTTTTCCCCAACCTGCACTGTTTTCAGGTAGGTTTTGTATCTGCTTGGATAACTTGTTTTGGAAATCAGTTCATCTTGCAGTTCTGTAACAGAAAAGAAGACCTCTCACGGGTATGTAAAATGTAATGATTGCTAAAAGTCTCATCCCAGAAGAATCTGGCCTGCTTTAATGAGTTTCAAATGTGAACTGTAAATGATTCACTAACTGAAGAGGTACAAAGATTTACTTTAGGTGTACACCTGGGAAAGGTATCGCAGTCCCTGTGTATTCCTACAGCAACAGCTGGTTTATCCCAACACCAATACTACTGCCAGAAACGGTATGTAATATAATCTTAAGACAATTTTTTCTGGATTGTTTAATTTAGCCCTAATTGATTCCTCTTAGAGGAGAGGAAAAGAAACAGGAATTTACTTCAAGGAAACGCAAGTATAGTATACACTTCCAAAAATACAGAGTAGCTTCATGTAAGTCAATTATGGCTAAGAGATTTCATGCTTCCTAAAATCTCCCATGCCTTTTTTTACCCAGGATCCCTTATATATCTTTTAATTGACTTTTCTGGAAGTCTGCTTGATCTGTGGTTTTTGTGCTTTCCTCCAGTGCCCAGCTGGAAATATGTTCAACCTCTTCTTCAGCATCACTTCTTGGCCATTTGTGTCCAACCTGCAATGCTTCTCCTGTCCCTCATTTTTGCATTTTGGAAAGGGAGTGGTGGAGAGACTGATACTGTGAAAACTTCTCTTTCAGTTCTCAAAGGAAGGCAGTCCACATAATATATTTCTGATGCTTCAGATATGACAGTCATCAGCTGTGGCATCCTTCCCATTTCCTACAGGACTGTTAACCACTTATGCTTTTCTGTGCTGCCCTTAAATATCTCTGTCAGCTGTTAGTAAGAAAAAGAAAAATAATAAATGTTCCAGTTTCTCGAAAAGTTTAAGACAAGGAATGAAGGGAAAAACTGGGAGAAGAAACAGAGGAAAATGGCAGAGAAGTGAACCTCCTGGGTTATTCCAGGTTCCTACAGGGAAGTCCTATCTAAATATAAGGAAAAATTTCTTTGCTTTGAGCGTGATAGAGAATTGGAATAGGCTGCCCAGAGTGGCTGTGGAGTCTGTTTCTCTGAAGATATTCAAAACCCACCTGGATGTGATCCTGTGCCACCTTCTACAGGTAAACCTGCTTTAGGAAGGGGTTGAATGAGGTGACCTCCAGAGGTCCTTTCTAACCCCAAGCACTCTGAGATTATGTGATTCCATTACTGAGTCTTGTCTTTTGCTGTGACAGGTATCCTATCATCTCACCTCTCTTGGAAAGGTATGAAGTTCTGTATTAAATGTTGGTGATGCTCTTTACTCCCACCAATTCTGTGGGAGAGGTTGTTCCAGAAACTTATACTCATTCCTAACTCATCTCTGGGTACATCTCTTCAGCTTGTTCTTTGACATCCCAGAGAGTGCCCCAAGCGGAACCTCTGTGAGCAGCCCTTCTCCTCTGGAGTGAAAATGCCATCCTTTGATGCAAATGGCCACCTATATCCTGCTCTCTCTGCCTCTTCAACCTTGAACTCCAGGCTTGGCTCATTCTGAAGGTAAGCTGTCACATTAGTACCTACTTACTCTTTGGAGTCAAAACACTGAACTTTTTCAAAGTTGTATTTAGTCTGTATAAACAACTCTGAAAATCATTCTTCTTAAGTAAGAATAAAGCTGTCTGTTTTGGTTAGTCTAGCATGATTTGAGATTTTATTTTTCATCTAGACAAGGTCCAAAAAGATCATTCTCTCTTCTGCCATTAGAACTAGTGTCTGCCTCTTCTGCAGTGTGAAGGATTTGTTGTTGAACTCCACAGTCTTAAAACAACACAAATAATTGAAAGCCCTCAAGTTGACTAAAAGTGCCTACAGATCACATAGCCTTCAGACAGCATGAGTTAGTATAAACTCAGTGGTAAAATTTATAGCATGCTGTAGTACTGCTTGACAAAATATCTTTTAATGTATCCATCTATAGAAGGATGAAGTCTCCTGCTGCTGCCACACTGGAATTATGATTCTGACACCACTGGTTTCCTTTGCCCATTGTAAAATGTATAATGATGTCTTAGGGCTGAGTAAACAATGACAAAAGAAGACAGACTCAGGTTCTTCCCAGTTGTGTATGGGCAGAGGATCAGAGACAATGGATGTGAATTGAAATGTGTGGTTCAGACTGGATTAAAGAAAAAAATTTTTCCCCATGAGAATAGTCAAGCAGTAGCAAAGCTAGTGCAAAGAGATGTATTGTCTGTCCTTGGGGAGTTTCAAGCCCTGACAGGAAAAAGCCCTGTGTGAACCTGTCTGACCACAGACACTGACCCTTCTTTGAGCAGGAGGTTGGACTACAGACCTTCTGATGTCTTTTCCAGCCTCAGTTCCTATGAAGGAATCATCAGCAAACAGGTCCCCTTTCCCTGCAAGGCTGGTAAGATAAATGTTTACTTAGAGGTGCCTCACACCATGCCCTGATGGACCTGTTATGAAGGTGCTATCCAGATATGAAGTTTGTATGGCGTGATCATTTTGCTATGAACATGTACTGTGTCCTTGGGAGTACAAACACCCTTTGGTCATCATCCTACATATAGAAACATGTAGGCAAGGGTAAGTTTCTGAAGAAACCAAAACTTGCAGAAAGGCAGATCTTGCAGAAATTTGGACTTGTGAATTACAACATTGAGGAAGAAATACACACCACTGAATCTAGGTAGAAAAACCCAGAAGTACACTCCAGGCAAGAGGTAAACTGCTGTGGTAAACACTGTCTGAAACCTTCAGTTCTTTTCAAAACCTATTTAACAGCAAAATAGATTGCAGTTCAATGAGCCAGAGCGGTAGAAGTGCACTGAGGCGACCATTTTGGATAAGGCAGTCTCTTGGCTCATGAGTATGGTGAAGTATTAAAAGTCACCATGGTTACCCTCAAATTCAAGCTATAGTAACTACTCCTGTGAAATCCTTCAAACCACTTTGAGATAAGAATAATGAGCCCCTCATCAGTTGTGCAGACAGGTATCACTCCACCTCTCAGGTTGCATGACTTCCACTTTATATAGTGTGAATTTGAGCTAAGCACCTTACAGCTGAGCACCTGTTGTTCTCAGACAGTTGGAGGGCAGACACCTCGAGTTGTTTTGCTGAAGGCTTTTTTGCTAAAGGCTTGATTGAAAGCCCCAGTGAGTTCAGCTGGTGCTGTATAAAGCTGCCACATGGGCACCATCATAACAAAAGTAAAGTAGTCAAACCACCCAGTACTTTTCCCACAGCCATATATTTAAATCTGGATTAAAGGAGGAAAATGAAGGCTACATCTGTAACAAATCAGTCTGTAATTGGTCAGTATGAACGTTGATGTATTTTGGGAAAAATATACTCTTGTGGTGTGCTATCTGATATGGTCACCACTGCAAGGAAAAAAATCAAATGGAAAAACTGAGATCAGTTAATTTATTTAAAAATAAAAGCATTAAGATATTCTTTATTCTTTCTTCCCCCCCCACACTTTATTTTCTCAGATGTGCAATATTTCAAATCAAAATTAACATTTTGTGTGTTTTTTAATACAATTTTGCTAAGCAACTGTTAAAAATATTACCTAGAACCTCTGAGCAATCCTAGAAAGAACCTGACACTCATAAAAATGCAACTATACTATTACTACTTTCAAGATGAACATAAAAAAATACACAGATTGCAACTCACTTTTAAGTTGGGATCTAAAGTAATTAAATTGTAATTTTCATATTGTGTTAGGTTTGAAGTTTTAATGTTCCGTATGAACTTATGACTTAACATGCTATTTTTGTTGCTCACCCTAAAGATGTTTAACAGGGAAAACATAGTTGTTAAACACACAAAATGAAAATTTATACAATCTATCTTCAAATTGCTGTTGTGTGGGAGTACAAAGTCTGAACTTCTCCATTAGCCATTTCCTGGGCAACAGACTATGATGACATAAATTCAGAGTTATGATTTCACCATAGGATCAAGCAGCAGAATATGAGGAGTGATGGAAAGCACTTATTTGAAAACAAATATTAGCTCCAAAAGTGAAAGGAAAACATATAATAGTATTTATTCTCTGTTTAATTTAAAGTTTGAAAATTATGCCAATTGCAATAATTGCAATAATACAACATTTCATGGTACACAGTGGAGTAAGAGAAAAGGAGAACGAGACAGTCAGGATCCATTACGAGAGACAATGCAAGAGCAAAAGGCACATTGTTACATGTCCCTCCATACAGCTGACTATGTCACAGCACTGACCTGGAGGGACTTTCTCAATTTGTCTGCAATGCTTTTAAGTCCAACACCTTCTTACCATGTCAGAAAATGAGAATGCCAGTAACTCCTGAGTGCAAGCACTGGGTGAAATAGTATCGATTATGAACTATGCCGATCAACCAAGCCTTTCATACACAGTGGTTAACCTTGTGTCTAGATAGATTTAAGAAGAGCAATCTACTGAAGACCTCCATAACTTATAGTTACATACTGCACTTTGCTGCTTGGTTGATTTTTTTCCTCCTTTTCTCTCTTTACCCTCCTTGACTTTCAAATTTCCTCTTGTTTATTTTTTTCCCCCAGGGGCATAAAGTTTCCTTTAAAATTTTTTTTTTTAGGCCTTAGATAAAAAAAATGAACAAATGCAGATCAAACAAACAGTCGATTTCTTATAGGTCAAGGAAAAAGAGACATGTACATTCTTATCCATCTGTACTGATTTGCAGACCTGTAACAAATCAGAAGTGCTGGGCATCATGCCGATAATGGATCCAGTACCTATACCAGTTTTCATGTGAGAGAGAAGAGTATCCAATTAAATTGACATAGAACATTTTGATCACATAAAAGGTATTGAAAAAACTCACAATATTCAGTAGTAGCTTTTCAGTATCATCTTTGTATCTTGTTTTAATGCAGTATATCACATAATCACAGCAGGGATATCTACAACGACGGAGACTCCAAAAGCTCCTTAGGCAAACTGGGCATTGCTTTGGTCACCGTTCCAGTGAAAAAGCATTTTGTGATGTTCAGGAGGAACCTGCTGTGTTTCTATCTATGCCCATTGTCTGGGGCCCTGTTACTGGGCACAGACTGGAAAGAGCCTGGCTCTGTCCTCTTTGCACCCTCCCTTCAGGTGGTTATATACATTGCTGAGGTTCCTCTGAGCCTTCTCTTCTCCAGGGTGAACAGCCTCAGCTCTCTCAGCCCCTCACGAAGTTCAGAAAGGCCAAGTGCAAGCTCCTGCACCTGGATCAGGACAATCTCAAGTGCGAATACAGTGAGTCCCTTTTGTGGGCAGAGAATGGATTGAGAGTGGCCCTGGATTGAAGAACTTGAGGTGCTCATTGACAAGAAGCTCAGAGTGATCTGGACCTGTGTGCTTGCAGCCCAGAACACCAGCCATGTCCTGAGCTGCATCCAAAGCAGTGTGGGAAGCAGTGCGAGGGTGGGGATTCTCCCCCTCTGCTCCACTCTGGTGAGACCCCACCTCCAGTGCTCTGTCCAGCTCTGGAACCCCCAGCATAAGAGGGACATGGATGTATTGGAGCAAGTCCAGAGAAGACCACAAAGATGATTAGAGGGATGGAACACCTCTGCTATGAAAAGAGGGTGGGAGAGTCTGAGTTATTCTGCCTGGAGAAGAGAAGGCTCCAAGAAGACCCCAGAACACCTTCCAGTACCTAAAGGGGAGCTATAAAAAGGCTGAAGAGGGACTTTTTACAGGGCATGTCCAACAAGACAAGGGAGAATGGTTTCCAATTGAAAGAGAGGAGTTTCAGATTAGATATTAGGAAGAATTCTTTACTGTGAGGGTGGTGAGGCACTGGCATAGCTTGCCCAGAGAAGCTGTGGATGCCTCACTCCTGGAAATGTTCAAGTTGCTAGGTTGGACATTGCTTGGAGCAACCTGGTCTAGAGAAAGGTGTCCCTGCCTGTGGCAGGGGGGGGGGAAGTAGATGATCTTTAATGTCAAACCAATCCAAACTGCTATCCATTTGAAACACTTTTCAAGTATTTCAGGAGTGAGTTCAGTTACGACATATTTTCTTTGACGAAAATGATGTAAGTTCACTAAGCAAAACATGTTCCTCTAAGGGACAGGGTCATTTCACATTTAAAACGCTGACATTACTACAGTAGAGCATGATCACACTGCCAGAGCTGCACCCTTGCAATAAATTCCATTACTGATATAAATACACAGGAAAATGAAGAGCACTACTTTTTCTAGAAGTAAACGTGCAATCATTTTTTCAGTATGATACTAACAACTCAGTCTTTTGTTTGTTTGTTTGTTACTTCTGCATTGTGGTGTTACTAAAGAGAACATCAAATAAAAAATATTTCTGTTTTTTTGACAGCTGGTGGTCAGATTTCAAAACACAAGGTAAAGAAACAAAAATCAGCAAATGACAGAAAGATATGACAGAGTCTTTACCAAGTAGCTAGCTCAGCATTAAGTATAAAGTAGACTCTTAGAGATTAAAAATGTCATTCCAAGGTCCTAGAAGCAATAAATGGTTGAGCATGGAATCAGTTGGCTCATCAGGGACATAAGAAAAAAGATACAAAGATTGGTTTAACGGAGATAAATATACTAGCAGCAGAAAAAGCTATTATGGTCAACCACCTGAACCTCTTATATTACACAGGCCATAGGATTTGGCTGAATTAGTGCATATTTGCATATATAACTAGACTCCTGGGCTGCAGCAACTTCCATGCCAGATGCTAGGAATGGGCTTGGTTAGCTGATCTACTGAATCTCTTTGTCAGCTAGAGATGTAACACTGGGGAATGATGACACACGGCATCAGTCACTCTGCTCAGCTGATGCTTCCCCTGCGTTATGCATCACTCCCTGCAAACTTTAAATCACCTCTTCTCGTTCTAGATACAAAATCTCTGATCTGTGTTAAGTAATGAAAATCCAACAGTCACAATGCCTCTCAATACACACCCATTTATTTGTGCACAAATACATTCTGATTGCCAGCAGTCAGCGGTAGTTTCGTCCAGGCCATGAGGATTTTGGCTATCTGTCACTTTTTAGCTAAAATATTATGAGCACCAAGTCGAATACCAAACATGAAGTCATTGCATCAATTTTATTTGCTTTGTCAGCCAAACGTGTAGTCTCAGTCAAACAACTATATCAAGCTGCCATATGCAATATAACAGTTTACCTCTCTGGCAGTGTAAATAGACCTTGAAGTGCTTTAAAAATGTATAAAGAGCCTAACTGTTAATTAAAATCAGGGTCTTTAATCTTTCACAGGCACAATTGGGTCAAGATGTACAATAGTTTTCAAAAATGAGATAAAACCATGCTTTTTAATGAAGTGAAGAAGGATGGCATGTGTTCACTGCCTTTACAAATCAAGTCATCTTGATGACTTAACTTCAAACTCCCTTCCGTTGTTGTCCCCACTGGTTTCTTCACTTGAGAAAATTGCTTTTCAATTCAATCTGCTTTTCCCATGTGTGGTGGCTTGATCCTGACTGGACCCACCAAGATGCTCTATCACTGCGGTCCACAACTGGACAGGGAGAGAAAATATAACAAAGCGTTCATGGGTTGACATAAGGTCCAGCAGAGGTCACTCACCAAATATTATCATGGGCAAAACAGACTCAAATTGGGGTTAACAATTGAATTTTTTAGTAACAAAATCAAAGCAGGATAATGAGAAGTAAAATAAATCCCAAAAACAACTTCCCCCACACCTCTCTCCTTCCCAAGCTCTACCTCCTCTCCCCCACCATGGAGGTTACAGTTAGTTCATCACGGGTTGTTCTTGCAGCTGCTTAGGCCGAGGAGTCCCTCCTGTGTTCCAGCATGAGGTCTCTCCCATGGGAGATATTTCTCCACAAACTTCTTCAGTGTGGCCCCATGCCATGGGCAACAGTTCTCCATGAACTACTGCAAAATGGGTCACTTTTCCGCAGGGTGCAGTCCTTCATGCACAGCCTGCTGCAATGTGGGCCACCCACAAGGTCACAAGTCCTACCAGGAAACCTGCTCCAGAGCGGGTTCCTCTCTCCACAGGCCACAGGTCCTGCCAGGAGCCTGCTCCAACAGGGGCCTCCCACAGGTTCAGAGCCTTCTCTTTGGCATCCACCTGCTCTGGTGTGGGCTTCTCCACAGGCTGTAGGTGGATCTCTCTACTCACGTGGTCCTCCACAGGGGCACAGCTGCCTCACCACGGGCTGCACCACAGGCTGCAGGGGAATCTCAGCTCCAGCTTCTGGAGCACCTTCTCTCCCTCCTTCTCCACCTACCTTAGTGTCTGCAGGGCTGTTTCTTTCATGTGTTCTCACTTCGCTCTCCTCTGGCTGCAATTACATCTGTGTGATAAATCGGGTTTTTTTTTCTTCTTAAATATGTTATCACAGAGATGTTACCACCATTCTTGATTGGCCCAGCCTTGGCCAGCAGCACATCCATCATGGAACCACGTGGCATTGGCTCCGTTGGACATGACGGAAGCCTCTGGCAGCTTCTCACAGAAACCAGCCCTGTAGACCCCCTGCTACCAAAACCTTGCCATGCAAACCCAATATACCGTGTTGGCCTCTTAGCAGTAATGCTTGTCCTGCTCTGCGCAGTCCTTCAAGGAGAGGCTGGAGGCAGCCCATTGCCTCTGGCAGTTCTTTGCTGCTTCAGATCCCTGTGTCCTGCCTGTGACCCTTTGGTGGCAGCACAGGAATCAAGAAAGAGCCTTTAGACACCCCAGGATAATCCTCAACAAATAAGTTCCTCTCTTAATTGCCAGCTCGCATCTCTATGGCTCTGCCTTTTGTTTTTAAAATATTAATTATGATTAAACGCACGTACTTATAAAACCAGAGATCCAAAGGGAAGCAGAGCTCCATACAGCAGAATGAAAATTCTGCAGTCAACCTCTTAGAGGAGATTAGTAATTTTTTTCATGGCAAGACAGGTGTTGACTACACTAACCTTGTTCTTTTTTCTTATGTGCAGTCTCTGACCCAAAATGCATTTCCCCAAGGAAGGGGAATTAATTTGAAAATATGTTTTTGAGATTTAGAAGTTTGAAGAAAAATATATTTTCCATTTGAAAGAAAGTCTAATATTTTTTAGGGGGTTTTTGTTGTTATTGTTTTGTTAGGTTTTTGTTTTGTTTTGTTTTGCTTTTTAAAGGGCTTAGTTTTCAAATCTGTTTCTTATTAGTGGGTCAAAAAAAATAACAGAATAACTTTAAAATTCTGGAACGCTTCAGTATTGCTGCTGGAGAGAGTTCTCTGAGTACACATTTTTGCAAATGATGCAAACTCTGTAATGTGAACAGTGTTTCCAACAGCAGAACACTTGTCAGACATGCTATGTATGACTGACTGAGGAGGCCAAAGGATGAAATTTAACATCATTAACATACAACATTTAACTAGAATCTTTCCTACTGCTTGTCAAATATTACTCCGCAGTTCTGAGGCTTTTGTTTTTCATTTCCACCCTAAACTTTCTCATAAAGGTGTTTTGGTTTTTTTTAAGGTGGAAATCCCCCTCAGCTGTGTAAAGTCGTTTTTTTTAAATAGTGGTAAATAATAAACTGTGAGCACTCATCAGAGCTCAGATTTGCATCTAGAACAACCCTCTGCTATGGTAAAACACACTTGCTAAGTTCAAAAAAGGTAACACCAAATGGACAATCATGAACAAAACTCTTTTTTAGTAGTGCCATATACAAACCAAGAAAGTTTCCACTAAAAGCCACTTAAAATGCATTATTAACTTAACAGCAAGTAACCATTGCCATCTGCAGAGGTGAGTATACTCTGGGTTGTAACATGAAGCTGCCCAGGAGTATAATGACATTCTGGCCCCAGACCTCCTGCACAATAGTATAGACACTTGCAGCTGTTTAAGAGGGGGAAGTTCTAGTTTTAAGAAGAAGTAACCACAGTTTTCTGAGACAAAAAAAAAAAAAAATACAGTTAAAAAACCCCCAGCAGATTGAAGGAAGCAGCATATTGTATTTTTGTCACTATTGTTATAAGGTAAGAATGAAAGAGTGGTTGCAGTCTTTTGTTCTCAGGTCAAACATCTTGAACCCAGGACCATCTTTGATGGAGCTAACAGAGGTGTGTAGAGATGACAATCCACGTACAAGAAAAGCATGTCTCACATTCTACGTGGAATATCTGACAGGTGTAGTCAGACCTCTCAAGGCCAGAACTGGATTTTCATTAATCAATGTAAAATACAGCATAACTGAACTCATCTGCTAAATCTAGGAAGGAGTTTGGAATTTGGAATTTATTTTTTTTTAATAAATGCACAATTTCTTTTTGTGACATGCTGGAATTGCTGAATCCCAGGCTTCAGCAAAGTGGTAAATTAGGAAGTGTTCCGTGAACACACAAACACACACACACACACACACACACACACACAAACACACGTGCATGCATGTTTTTAAAAAAGCAACTCTGTTCACCAACTAAAAAGGGATCTTTTAACTTCTTCGTCTAACTTAAATCTTTTACTGCCTGTTCTTCGGTCACTATTATGAGAAGTGCCAGGAAAAGGAGAAAATTGTTAGATGAAAGATAATGGACTAAAGCTTAGTCTCTTCAAAATGAAGAGACACATCTCCATGTGTAACTGGTGAACAGAGTCAGGACCTTTTTCAGATATGCCCTGCAGGCAGAAGAAAAAGTAAATGATGATACAGTTCATAATAGAAAGCATAGTGCAATGCTTTGAAAAAACTGAAGAAAGGATAATTGTGAGGCAATCAAACTCTGACCAGCTCTTTCTGTAGTGAAGAATTTATAACTAATTATGGTTAAAGGGAAAATTTAAGGAGTTTTGGTTTTAAGCCCATGAAGCTAGCAAAAAAAATGGGATTAATTCCATACCCATCACTTCCACAGCTTCCCGTTTTCTTTGCACAAGTTCTGAAACACTATAAAGGAAATATTATGGCCTATTTAAGGATTAAAGTGTCCTTGGGCTGTGGCAATTTCACTTTTTTCCTAGGTATAGATGGGTCCACTGACTGACATTTTTTCTCTTTATGTATTCTCCAAACACAAGCAATTATCTTCATGTCTGACCCTTTCGTGATTACTTTTATAAACCCTGCTGGGTCCAGGTCTGTATGCAGAAGTTTCAGAGATATTTGTCTTCTAATATAATCACAGTGGTTTTGTCGTAATGTAGTGTGCTCAGATCATCAACAATTTCAGCATGATTGGCAGTATGAACCTGAGAGCTTTTGTACTCAATCTAGAATGAATTTTAATTAAATACATAAATATGTATTTAATTACATTGCAGTGAAAAAAAAAAACAAACATCCAAATCCAGACATTTGAAAATAAGCTGACAGAATTGATTCAAATCAAACTCCTGTCTTCTACTCCTGCTTTTCCAGAATTGGTGAACTAGCAACATTTGATCCTCTGTCGTTGCGTTCCAGACAAATTAAATTTAATCTTAAACTCTGCTTTATAGCCAAACTTAAGTTTGGCTTAAACTCATGAAGTATTGACTAAAGAAGTCTTGCCGGTTCTCACTAAATGGCTGAGAATCGTTGAATGCATGGCCCATGATAGAAAAATTGCAGTTTGCATTTTTAATTAAATGAATTATCATGAATTTAAATAGAACACTATTTAAATATATAAAAACTATGTAAAAACATATATTTGTTTAATTGACTTGAATAGAAAGGCTCAGCTCTTGAACCATTACTTGGAACAGCAATTAACACATCTTCTGTGCAATCACCAGTGTGAGAAATGTTACTTCAAAAGTGAGAGTTTGAGAGTTGCACTTACATTCATGTCTCTTAAACAGTGCAAGTATGAAAACATTGCAAGTACGTATATCAGAATGATATTCAGAGAGTGCCAGTGTAATTTGGGAGAGGTCTCAGCTTGGTTTCAGAAAAGTACACACATGTACTGTTCAATCTGCTGTCTTCTTTGGGTGTAGTTTAGTTAGCTAGTTATCAACAACAAATCCTGTGATCTGTATTTTACCTTTTCTTCCGAAGTCTGGTAATGCTTAAGACTTTCTCTGATGTCACCCATGACTGCTCTTCATCTCTCTTTCCAGGGAGCAGATGCTAACTCTTCATCCAGGTTGGCGGAAACAGAACTTCCCAGTCACTCTTAGTCAGAATTAAATGTTTTTCCACTGTTTTCCACACTAAAGCACCTGAGTTTGCAAGGAGCCAAACCAAAACTGTAAATTCTTTCAGAAGTTTCTGAATCTTTCTGTCTTGTCCCAGTAATTTATCATAATTTCCTTATAAGAAAACTAGGCAATGAAATACATATCACACCATGCACCACATAACTTCAGTTAATGACGTCTCTTCACCATTAACATTCAGACACTAGGGTGTCTATTTAATACAACAAAGCAAGCCATGTGCTTGAGAGTGACCATACTTTATGATCTGCTTTGGAACTCAGGAGTTTTCTTTGTGTGCAGATACTTCTTTAAGTACTTTGGCAATCAGCAGTACACGTGAAGGACTAACTTGGTTTATAGAAAAATACAAGGTCAAGGTCAAAGCAAATCCTAAACGTTAATTATGTAGTTGTTGGTTAGTATGCAAAGTTCCTTCAAAATCTAACCTACTGGCCATGAATTTGATCTACCAGTGCTTAGTATTTGGTACAAATATTTGTATGAATGAATCTGGTTGACGCAGCCCGTGGGAGAGATAGGCAGGTCCACTCCGGGGAAAAACAGGTGCTATGCCTC